>JBBMKC010120170.1:0-16257 GCA_037834085.1 Bipalium vagum
TAAATGTTTTTCGTTGTACCGTGATATTAAACAGGTCGTGATATTAAGCGAGGTGATATTAAACGGGTTACACTGTATCACTTTAAAAGGGTCCGATTAATTATATCGTTATATCCAGAAAATCGTATTAACCAACTTTCACTGTAATATATTTAGATAGATAAAAATGTTAATAAAAAACAAAGACATCAGTAATATTTATTTAAATGATGTACAAAAGTAACTAATCAAAACTTACCATTTCTTTTTATATGACAATTCGCCAATATAATTTTCTAAATCATTATTTTAATTTGTTCCTATTTTCTCAATATAAATAATAGGGATGCACAAAGTTAAAAAAATTTCATTTTGTTATGTTATTTTTGATGAATAAAAATATTTTTAGAGTTAAAAAACTGATTTATGGTTACATATGTTAGTTAATACGTTTTAGAGAGAATATTGTTTAAATTGACTGACGAAGATCTTGGAAAGAAATATTTAAGACATCGAATAAATGATTCCAAAATGAAAACATAAGTCTTGATGACTTCAAAATGTGTGCCAGGCGGTCATTGGTGGAAAATCAAAATTTGATACAATTGATTGAATCAGATCAGGAGCAAAGTTTTGAAAAGTTAGCTCATAAGATGTCAGTCAGTAGAAAAATCATAAGAGACTATTTATTTGAAACCAGAAAGTCTTTTTGTCCATATATTTAGATACCATAGAAAATAAGTGAAAATCAAAGATCTTTAAGGATTCCACTTAAAAATTCAATTTTGATTTTTAAGGAAAAGTTATTTATGTATGTATAAAAATTCACATAAAGAAAACAACGGCTAAATCCGGATCAATCAGTGCTTCCCATTCAAAAACCAAATTTTCATATAAAAAAATCATTACTATTTATTTGGTGGTATTTTAAGGAACCATTGCATATGATACTGTTGGAATGGGAACAAACGATTAACAATGAATTATAAATAATAGAAACAGAAAATGCACACTTCGAGATTTAAGGTAAAAATTTTGAAAAATTCACCACTTCACTTCCTAGATTGTCACATGTGTTAAATACTTCTTAAGAGATTAAACTTACAAAAGTTTAGAAGATACGAAATTGAACTGCTCTAAGTATTTTGATGAAAACCAACACAAATCTGGCATGGATGGGATTAATTCTTTGGTGAATATATCGCAAAGGTTATTAAAAATTATACCAATAATAAATGATGGTCTTCTTGATAATAAATAAAATAGTCTTGATTTTGACATAAAATCTTCTCATTACTTTTCTGCACCCTTAATATTATACAGTAAAATCTGTCAATAATGGGCACCACTGCGACCGAACATTTAGTCCAAAATATATAGGTGTACAAATTAACAGGTTTCACTGTATTTATAATCCTATAAAGACAGGAACGAATGGTTCAAAACATCGAAGAATATTTTATTTCACTTCATTTAGAAGCGAAGCTCTAACTTTTATTTGATTTCATATTATTGTGTACTGTATAAAAATGTCAAATTTTAAGAGATACCCCAGAATTATTTACCATCATTCAATGTTTTAATTTACTCATTAGGAACATTAGGAAATATCTGAAATATTATTTCAAAACAATTTTGCAAAAATATTATTTTAATTAATTTGTCCAGAAATTACAAAAGGAACAATTTAATCGAAGACAACGGCAAGATAGGTGGAAAAAGGATGCTTTAGAAGACAGGGATATGGATTTTAAGAAGGACAGTGTTGATAAGCCTTCTCGTCCCAATTTAGACCGTTCAATTTCCTTAGAGTTGAAGCCTGCTGATGTGAGATATGATGATCTTTTTATGGAGGAGGTAAGTACCATGTATTTAAAAACACGTTTCAAAATATTTGAATGTTTATATTATTACTTCTTTTCGAGAATCATGAAAATAAAATTATAATTATCATTATAAATGTGTATAATTATAATAATAATTACTTAGTAATTAGTAATAATAATTAACAGTCAAAAGAAAATAATAATTAATTATAATAAAGTCAAACTGAACCGGGTCTGTTCTCAAATATTTATTATAAAATTAATTAATATTTAATTTTTTAGGAAATCTTTTGTCCGAGCACAAATATCAATTCAATTCCGACAAACGTATTTTATTTATTTATTTTACGGATAATTCTTATTTTTCCAGATGATCACCTTTAAACCGCAAATATTTTCTAATGAGGATGAAACGGAAAATAATTCCAATATTGATGAAACCACCAATTGAGTTACGAAAAAAGAAATTTTAATAAAATATGTTTCTATTTTAATTTTTTACTTTAACTAACTATTTTATTCAGTAACTTTTCATTTTAAAAGCCAAAGTTAACAAATATCATTATTAATATTTATAGTCTAGTTATATATTAATACTTTAAGTGCTAATCCGACTCGTTTTATTTTAAATGGTTAGGCTAAATATTAATCCTGTGTGCAAATCAAATTTAAATAAGGAATAAGAAATATCTGTAGAAAGAAAATAAATTTTTTAATCAAAACTTAATTACTGATATACAATTGGTCAACAAGATGCTGGATAAATACTTAATTATTGATGTCAAAGTCCCATTTGAATTTGAGGTCTCTGTCAGAGTTAATGACGAACCAAACAATTATAAGTATCAGATTATACTGGACGAACACAAACTAAATTGGAAGAAAATATCAGAAAATTTATAATCGGATTCTGATAATCGTGTACCCCGTTAAAATATCAAACACTCAGAGTATTATGATTTAAAAAACAGTAATCTATATAAATATATAAAAATTTAGGTCGTCATCATCACCCATAATATTATGAAAAAAAGTTGTAACCAGAGCCGATACAATCACCTAAAATTTCCCATGTCAATGACGACCTATCCTTGATTTGAAAATAATAATTTAAAGTATGCTTTACAAAAGGCAAGGATGACTTTAAATATTTTTGTACTTGGTTAAAACTTTTTAATGAATCTTTAATTGAAGAACAAAGGAATATTGTTTTGACTTTGGATAATGTACCCGTACCCATAATATTGATTTATTGTTCATACCACCAAAGACTTCTTCAAAAATTCAGGCATTATGTCAAGGTATAAGTTGGTTTTCTAAGCAGCAGGATAAAGATTCTGTTCAGAAATTTAATTTTTGAGTCGGAAACCACAAATACTGATCATGAATTGGGAGTTTAAAATGTTAAATTTATAAACACAGTTCATATCACAACACAAGCATGGGAGAATGATTCTATTGTGCTAATTATTAATTCCTTCAACCATTCTATCAAAAATGCAGATCGATTAAACCGAGATAACAATTAATATGAGCGATCATAATGACTTTCCGCCATATGATCCATTATAATATGACGATAATGACTTTATTTCAAAGATTAATGCGAAAATTTCAGATGGTAGTTACTTTTTAAAGGAACCAGTACAGAATTTTACGATTTCAAAATGATGCATATTTTACAGTTCAGAAATAAGACATTTTTTTCTGAAAAATATTACTGATAAATTGAAAATAAATAAGTTAAAGATAAATTTTTAGCCGACAGAAAATCACTAAATCTTACGACGATTGATTACGCAATTATGAATTAAAAACGTTTTGTTTTTTCATTGGATAATAATAGACAGATCTGACTGTAACTGGTTTTATTTTTTGTATTTACGCAATAAAAATGTCAGCAAATGTCAAAATGTTATGCAATTAATTATAAGGAAGAAAACAACTAACCGAAACTGCATTTCAACCAGTTTGTCTCATAATAGAAACTCAAATAAAACCATGTTCGTTCTTAGTGCCAGTGAAACGATATGATTCACGGTCAAATGACTTTAATAATATAAAAAATAATTCAAACTGAGCACACAATTTATACAAATAATCAAATAGTTTTAAGTAATAGTCAATCGTGAATCAAATCAAATGAAATTTAATGGCATAAAATATCGAAATGAACAGAAACAATAGCTTAGTTCGAGACCCACGATGTCTAATGCTTACAAAACAAAATTCCTTCCAGGCTGCATTAACTGCCCACTAGAGCAACTCGTCTTGTTAGAGCTTCAACGACATACTGCAGTTCTCTGCTATAATTAGGACTTATTTTAGAGGTTCTGTTGGATTCCTGTGTTTTACATTTATATTAAACGTCACATTAATTTTATTTATTTTTTTAAAACATCGACATTTAGGCCTTTTAATTAACAAGAAAAATAATTGATTAGTGACAATTTCATATTTGTAGCATAATTATGAAGACATCAAATAGTAACTGGTGGAACGGATATTTATCCCAGGTATTGATAAGTTGTGAAAAATATGGACAAATGTTTCATCTAACAATGGGAAATATTGTTTATTAAAATTTAATAATATGTTTTCAAAAAAGTGTTCTGATTTCTTAAGAATCCGCAGAATTAACTGCTACATCTAATAAATATTCATTTTACTTTAAAGATACATGATATAATTCGAATCAGCTTTCCTCTGTTAAGGTAATTAATTTAATAATATTTGATAATAAATAATATATAGAATATAAAATGGAAAGATTTTATTAATAAAAAATAAAATATTCATATACTGACATAAAGTTATTTTCTGATCAATATTTTGTGTCCCCACAATATTTCTCTTTTATTAATTATCTGAAATTTTATTTATATTTTAAAATTTGATGTTTCATTTCATCAATTGGCAGGAAATAGAAGTAACATTGATATTGTTTTTTTCATAATTTCCGTCAATTTCAGTAACAAGTTTCTGTAAACAGATTCTCGTTAAAGCATCTGTTTTCTCTTTATTGTTAAGTTATTACTTACAATTATTATTATTTTTTATTATTATTATTATTTTATATTATTATTTTTTATTATTATTTTATTATTATTATTATTATTATTATTATTATTATTATATTTTTTAAAAAATTATTATATAAATTTTAAAATTGACACAAAATCCACTAGGATTTTATCAAAGTTACTTTTTAACTTATTATATAAAATTTTAATAATTTTTTATTTTAAATAAAATAATAATTTTCTCAGTACTGTTTTCCAGGTTTCGGTTGTTGGTGATATTTGTCAGTTGGAATCGTTTAATAATTTATGAATAAAGGAAATTTCATTTACTCTGAAAACTGCCCGAACCCATTTACTTCCCTTTTATTAAAATTCAATATTCTTAATTTATTGACGTTATATTCCTTAAATCATACATGGAATTTTCAGCGAAGTCGGCCAAATGTGAATTTATGATGATCTATATGTAAATTTACAAAATTTAATTTTTATGTAAATTAATTAAAACAATAAATATATTCTGAAGATATCATAATTATTCGTTTTCATACGAAAATCCCACAATAGGTCAGATTTAAATAATTATTTTAATTTTTTCTAAATATTTATCAATTTAATATTTTTATGCAAAATAACAAATTACCAAATATAAAATATTATTTTTATTTTATTAAAAAATAATACTTTCTTTGCCTATTTTATAAGTTAAAAATGTTGAAATTAAGAAAAATAATAATTGAATATTTTATTGAATTTATCCTTACTTTACAGGGTGTATAAAATGTACGTATCAGATTGTGGGTCAATTTAATTTTAAATGTTTTGAAAATTTTTTTTTTTATGAAAAATTATGTAAGCGTTTAATTATTTAAAGTTAAAATGATCAGAATCAGATAAAAAAGGAACCGAAAAAAATTTTCAGATTTATAAAGAGCGTCCTATGATATCTGACGAAATGCTGCTAAAAAGAACTAAGTTTATGAAAAAGAACATAATTTGTCTTAGAACAAGATCAAAATTAACTTCTCAACAGGATGGAACTCCTGCTCATAAATTATTATTGAAGTTAGAATTTTTTTAAACAGTACATTTAACAGAAAGTGGCTTGGGAGAGAAGGACTATTTAATTGGGTTGCTGGATTACCAGATTATTTTTCAATAGATTATTTTCTTTGGAGATACCCAAAATAACAAATTGGGCAGCTAAGCTATCACCACAAAATTTTAAACATTCTATGACATTTTTTTCATTCATAAATTACAATATTGTATTAGTATTAATTGATGCTCTGTTGAAAAATATTAATTTTTTATAAATGTATTCAATATTTCATTGCTTCAAAGATTTATAGTGTTAACCTCAGTATATTTAACAGTATTAAATTTTAAAATCCGATACTTACATTTCACACACCCTGCATCTCAACGCGTTAAGTTAAAAATTGCATAACGCTTCGTTTTCGAAAGACCGAAAATTGTTCTTAAGTAGAAAATTTAAAACTGGTTTATTATTTATTATATTATTGTGATGAGAAAATATCATCAGGTAATTCAGTTTTGTACTGGAAAAAATTGATTTTCATATTCTTTAGTTGAACCTAAATTGAGAAAAGGGAGGGTTTTTGTTAAAATATTAAACTAATATTATAAATACGATTTAGTAATATTATTAAACGATATTTTATAAGATTCGATAAAGGATGAACATGTTTTCCGAATGGATATTCATTATACATTTATATTTTCAGTTCATTGACAAAAGGGAAAGGTGAATAGATTTATTTCACTTTCACTGACAATTATTTTAAAAAAATTTAAAATAAAACTTTTTCATCTGTCTTAAAGAAAAATGTTAAATAAATAATCTTCTATCACCGATGTGATGACATTTCTTGTATCCTTAAAAAGAATTTATACAAACGAAACGGAGTTATATTTCAGAAGAATTGAGAAATATTTTTCTTGTAGAAATTGTTTAGGGTGTAATGTATTTTATCCATTAAACGTTTTTTTATGAATAAACAGCGGTCATTTTATAGTCTGTAATAAATAACGAAACCCACAGGTATTATAATGTCTATGTAATATTTCTTGTAATAATATTAATGAAAAAAGTTAACTAGGTGACAAGTCAATCAAACATCGAATTAACTTAACAAATAATATGATGGGGTTTTCATTTTAAGGTCGTCTCTTATCTTGTTGAAGATATGAAAAATGCAGGGACTACTTAAGTAAGCAGAAGTGAGTTACTTAATTACTTGGAGGACTTAAAGAAACATTATTTATTTATTAATTCTTTAAATTGTTTAATTAAACAACAAAATTCCTCGGTGTTTCACAAGTCCCTGCTGAAGTTTTTACATTTATTTTAATTTTATAAAATATTATGATAGAGACAGAGATACAACGTAATTTTATTATGGTTGTTAATGTTACGAAAGACTGGCTGTTTAAATAGAACATTCTTCAGTTTAAGGTTTATTAAACTGTTGTTACTATCAACATGTTCTCGAGCTAAGTATAGATTTTATACCATAGTGAAAAACGGAAAAAACAAAAGATGTATAAAAAGATTTCCTTTTTAATTTGCTCAATTTGTTTAACGGTAAAAAATTATGCATATTCAACCTGGAGTGATCATCAAAGGAAATAATCAAAGATAAAAATTCATGAAGTGAATCTTTGATCTTATCCTTAAATAAACCGAACACATTAATTATAAATTAATATTATTGTGTTAATTTTTACTCTCAAATAAAGAGATTTTTGTTTTCCTGCCTTTTCAACAGTTATTATATCCTGGATGATATATACATTTTGATAAAAATTTCAATAATAAAATGTGCTTTTGACAATTATTATTAATAATAATAATTTTATTATTAATTATCATTACTGCTTAAAGGAATCGTGATAATTTGTTTTAAAATGTTAAATTAATTCTCTCACGGTTAAAGCTGAAATTAAATATCAAACAGTCATTTTCAAAGGTGGTAAAATTTAGCTTTAATTAATTAAAATTTATGTTATAATTTTATGTTTAATTAAAATTATGTGTCTCGTTAATTATTTCGAAATTATTGACAATTTTTGTTAGGGGATATATATTTTAGCAAAAAACCAAAGTCTTGATAAAATAAAGAGAAAACGAGCAAATCTATGAAAACTTGTAATTTCGCAATCTTATAGGTTTTTTGTATTATTTTAGTAGGTTTTCCTAGATGAAATTTAAAACGATAATAATTTCCTTAATTAAATAATTTATCTTATTGAACAATCGATATTAATTTGTTATTAACTAAAAGGGCTTAATACGCTTAACATGAATGAACAACAAAAGGAGAATCGGAATATCCATAATTACTTTCAATTGATATTTTGTATTATCTATATTATATATATTCAATGATTAAAAAGTTAAACAAAATCATCCATATTGTAATGTAACGACCTCAGCTAAACATCAAACAAACTAATGGAAATATATTGAATAAAACAATGTATAACAAATTAATTAAGCGAAGCCTACAAAATGATATCAAAGTTACACAAATTGTGTTTGTTTAAATGCATCATTAAAATAAAATGTTGTTTATAAATATTTTGCGAAAAATGCTAACTGTTTTAATAATTTTGATTAACTTTTTTCAAAGTTATAACCTGTTGGGAAGAAAATCCCACGATATAATAATAGGAATTCATTTCGGAGAAAAGTATATGAGGTAACTATATTTATTTACTATTGAAATCTGTTCAATATTGTTTTTCGATAACAAAAAAGAAAAATGATGTTCATAAAAATATTCCATTAATCCTTAGCATAATTCTACTTATTTCTCATTAGTTTTAATTAATAATTTTCCAGCTTATATCGCCTTATGAAAATCTTTCTTCATAATAACTTATTTATTAATAATTATAATGGGATTAAATCTGAAAAAGGAAAACAAATTTTTGAATCTAAAAATACAATTTGATTTAATCTAAGTCTAATAACGTTCATTGCAAAGACTGGCCTTCGAGTCTTCCCATGTAATGTGACGATTATCGTTAATATTTAACGCTCGTCTCTCGGGAAGCCGGAAATTAAATTTTAATATTTTATCCATATCGAAGCTGTAAAATCCGAAAGAAAAGTCTGAGAAAAAAGATTAATAATTTTTCTTAGTCCTTTCAATGACATTTTACAATTTTGTTTTTATTGATTAATTTGATCAATTGTTCGATGTTACAATTATTCGATAAAAGTGAAATGTGAGGTGTACCTTAAAGGGATCAATGTATTCCAACAAATTGTATTGTGGTTAAACATGTTCGAATATAAATATTGATTAAAAATAAAATCTCAGGATCAACAAAATTTATATATATTATTGATTATTTAAATTTATATCTTCAAAATAGGCTCCACTTTTAGGATTTACCTATTCCAACGAATAAATCGATTGTTGAATAATTTAATGTTTCCATCTTTTAAAGTGTGCACTTATTGTATTGTAAATAATAAAAGTAACCACTGGTTCCATTCACTGGTAATACCGTAATAAAGTTTTCAGTCTAAGTGATTAAAATTTTTGAAAATCTTAAGTTTCCTGAACGATAAATACTGGGCTTAAACGGTAAAAGAAGTCAATCAAGCTTTTCTTATTTTTTTTGTTCCCCCTATAAGGATCGATATATTGAGTAGATTCAGCACATAGTGGAATGCTAATTTAAGATAAATAAATTTAATTTTGAAAATAAGTTATCCTTTACTTTTCTTTTATGTATTAGGTTGTTTAGAAATGAATTTCGGTTTTATAAATCTATTTTTTTAACGTTAGTGTACCATAATTTTGTGTTGTTTTAATATATTTTATATATCATTTTAAAGCGTGAAATTTAAATTATATTTAATAATAATTAAAATAATTTATGTTTATGATAAAAGACTTGCGTATTAGATAACAAATTTGAAGTATTATAAGACTTCTATAATATTGGTTGTCGACTCATTGAGAAATACAATATAAACTGCCCAATAATTAAAAGAATACTAAAAATGTAACTTGTGAGTTTTCTTCTCTCAGGAGTTTGAGGACTATTGATTTTCATATTTGTTGATAGTTTTTTGGTCATACTTTATTGTGAGATTATTGGAAGTTACAAGGTATATGATTAAATTTTGAGTGATTAATAAAATTTGTTGTTTTAAGTAATGTTACTGAAGGGATTTTTTGGATCACAACAAAACAAAGTTAGTAAATAGTGAGATTAGTACTTTAACACAGGGTTACAATATTTTGTTACATTAAAATATATGCTATTAAATTCAATTTTTTAGCCTTTTATTCTTTTGAAAGAGTAATTTCTGCATTTATTATTGAATAGATAGTTTTAAATATAAAGAAATTTCATACACTGCAAAATTTAATGAAAGGTATACATATTTTATTCGTTATAGTTTTACTATACAATTATTTCCTCTTAATATATATAAAATCTAATTATAAATACTTAGTACAACTGTTGTCAGCACAATTAAATTTTATTAAACTATTATAAAAATGGGAAAATGTTTATTTTCCGATGAAGAGAAATTTAATTCATAACTGGTTTAATTCTTATTGACACAACCTAAAGTCTGAAAAATAAATTTAGATGGCTGGGAACTTTGGTGGTTCTATAAGGACCCGGACCTATGAATAATCTGAATGAATCTGTTACGCAATTTTTTACTATGACCACTGTCGTAAGACTTAGCTCACAAAGCTTACTGATCCTTTCACTTTTGTCAGTACGTGTACGCAAAAGAATGAATCAAACAACTACGAGCAACACTATTGCTAAAATAACAATAACAAAATATTTCAAATAATCAATAAAATGCCTGCAATCAATCACACTGAAAATCAACGTCAAGAATAATAATCAATTAAATTAAAATCAAATAATTAAATACCAATATCAATTAAATGTCAGTAAAATTAAATATCAATTAATTTAAAAAGAAAAAGCACAAAATCAAGATAATCTCACCACTTTTGACGACAGGTCCAAATGGTTGTTTGCTGAACCAAACCCGGTTCGCTCAGAAACCACCAAACAGCATAGGACCAGCTATGAGCTCCTATCGCATAATATAATATAATATAATAATAATATAATATAATATAATAATAATATAATATAATATAATAATAATAATAATATAATATAATAATAAGAATTTACAATTTGAAAATCTTCGGATAATTGCAACAAATTGTGGGTCTTTTGACAAAATAAAACCAAATCTTTTTGATTACTCTTCTGACAACCAAAAATAATAATTCTCGATCTTTCTTCTCACAACAAAATAATAATAATTCCCGATCTCTCTTCTGTGACAATCCACTGCGGATTCCAACTCCTTATATACCATTTTGATCAGACGACTAATCAGTCGTAGATCCGCTTGATTAATGGGGAATGTCGATTCCCTTTTTAAATCGATAATTCTAAATCGGTCCCTCCTTGCGGACCCTGGTCTAATCTTGGCAATTTAGGTTCGCCATTGTCAAGATTAGATCATTTTTGGAAATAATTAATTGCCATTTTTGTTTGAATGTACTTTTTAATTATTATTTTATTTCTGACCCTTTCGCTTTCTTAATAACTAATTGATGATAACCAATCTAAACCCTATTGCGGTCTCTAACATGCTTTTACAAGGGTTTACACGGATGTGTCCTTGGCTAACCCAACAAATCTGAATATCTTCCTTCAACTCTTCAATCAAATTTGGCAGCAATTAAAGAAGGAATTAAGAAAATTATGATACTCTTCCGAGTGGGTTGTTGCCTTCTTGGCTGCGTTTCAACTGGTCTTGTAATTTAAGTTTATTCGAAATACATCAGCAGGTCACTACGTGGTTCGTTTCTAACATCATTGATTATAACTTAGTCCAGGGCATGTAATTTCAATTTTAGTTTCATATAAATTTACCCTTTGTATTTTGTCTTCAATCCTACACTTTCTATTTCTCTAATCAAATTCTGAGAAAGATGAAAGTAGCATCTCTTTAAAATTGTTTATACTTGACATAGATATTTGATTTTAAATTTAATTTAAAAGTTTGTCTTTTTATGGACGATATAAAGGATATTAAAACAACGGCATTACTATTATTAAAAAACGAACTTACAATTTGAAAACACTAATATCAATAAACTATCACTAAGTGAAATCTTGAAATTCGTTTATCTCAAATTACTGAAATCATTACAAAAATAGAATTTTGCATAAGGTTCAAACTTGTAAGATTTCATCTAAGCAAACCTGAGACTATATAAATAATTTCAATCTAAATTTAGTATTTTAATATTTTTTAAAATGTTTTTGAAAAAATTAATTTCAGAGATTTAAAATTTCTTATTATAACTTAGATTAAATATTCTTTAATTTTATTACTTTTTATTAACAGTACATACATTTACTGAATTGAAAATATTCTATTAAACTTAAAATGTAGATTGTTTTTCAGCTTAATATAAAAATGTATGAAAATACAATCTGATAAGACTAAAATATTATTTGAGAATTACAGAAAAATGACGTTGATGAAATAAGAATAAAATAATTTTATATTTAATTATTAATTAAACACAAAAATTTAATTAAAAGCTTTGCTTGTTTTTTTATCTAATACACATTAATGAAAATTGCTAATATTTTCTCAAGAATTTTTTCAGGAATAAATCGCATTTGAATAATTTTTAAAGGCTTTTATTTAATTTATGAAGTTAAAAAATCACTGTTTTAGACTGTCGATAATCAAAAGCGGATACTTAAGTATCATTCCAAATACTTTGGGTGATCTGAAAACCCCGATAGTTGTAAAATTCAAGAAAGATGGACGTGCTCTTGTTGGAAGAGAGGCAAAATATTCTCGAGAGGGATCAACGATTATTGATAATTTGCATAAAATAGCGGGGAAAACATTTGAGGAAATAATAATAATGAAGGAATATCCTTTTCAGTTTGAAATTTTCGGAAAATATAACAAACCACACATCCGGGTCACCTTGGAAAACAAAACCTTTTCACAAACCATAGAAGACATTTTATCAAATGTCTTTAAGTATGCAAAAATTAGTGCTGAGAGTCATCTACAAGTTAATGTTAGTACAGCTGTTATGACATTTCCGGACCATTTCTCATACTCTCAGATACTGTCTATTAAAGCAGCAGCAAATATTGGAGGTCTGTCTATAATTAAACATGTCACAGATTCAATGGCAGCAATATATGCCTATGAATTCAATGAGCAAGATGAGGAAATGAATGTCTTGGTCTTAGATATTAATGAGGAAACTTTTAATTTGGTTGTCATTGGTTGTGACAATCATGGACAAGAAGTTATAGGATGGAGATCCATTATACAATTAGGAGAAATGCACATGAGAAAACCTTTGGAAAGCTATTTAGTTTCAATGTATGAAATAAAGAGAGGATATATTTTGAGAAATATTCATATTGTTAACAATATTAAAAGAATAGTCAAACATGCCATACACGAACTCAGCACGCAGAACTCATTTGAATTTTCTTGGGGTCTTATGGAGAGTAATTCTACGGATACTGAAGTGGTAAACATATCGAAATTTAATGAGTTGATTTTGGGGACTGTGGACGAGTTGCTGAGTACAATGACAACTTTTTTAAAAGAACTGAATCTTAAGCGATCAGATATTTCCAAAATTATTCTTTTAGGATCAAGTTTTACAATGAGAAAGCTGCTCTTAGAAATTCAGAATTATTTCTATGGAAATGAATTAACATTTGATAAAGGTTTACTTGAGACTCCAATAATAGGAATAGCAAAAATTGCATATTTATCAAAAGAAAGGAATGAACCCCTGAATGTTGTGTTACCGGATCTTTTACCTATGAATTTGGGAGTCGAAGTTTTCAATGGAATATTTGATGTAATAATTGATAGAGGAACTGTAATACCCGTTAAGAAATCGAAGTTGTATACAATTACATTCAATAAGCAAAGTAAAGTGAGATTAAATTTTTTTGAGGGCGAAAAGACAATGACAAGATATAATGTTTATTTGGGAACAATCACATTTAGAAGACCGGATGAAGGATTAAGAAGTATGATTTTATTTAATGTCCAAGTTAACATAAGGGTAAATGGTGAAATTTTCATCACTGTTGAAGATCTGTCAACAAATATAGTGAAAAGCTTAAAGATTTTGATAGATTGGAGAGAGGCCAGGGAGAACTACAACAGTCAGAACATACCCATGTCTGAAGAGAAATTAGAAAAAGACCGTCAAAATAACGAGTTTCAGGAATTGAAAAGAGATATCGAAAGTATTGCTTTTGAAATAAAAGCTCACGTGGAAATGAAAACTAATATTATTGAAAAGATACAGTCCCCAATTGATTTAAAGATTTTGAAGGAATCTGCAAATGAAGTAATTCAGTGGTTTGAAAATCATTCGGTAAAAGATATGGATGAGTTAAGAAAATTGCAAAGTAGATTTCACAAAAATGTTAAACCAATTTTGTCCAATGCCCTTTTATAGTTTAGACCTTTTTTGGTTTTATTGTTTAAATGTTTTTTATAATCTTTAAAAATTTATCTTTCACAGTTTCTATGAAAAGGTCTAGATATCCATGGTTTTCCAAATGAACTAAATGGTACTGAATATGCTGGGTACGTGGATGTTGTATTTCTAGTGTCGAGTTGACTCAGATACACTCTTATTCTTTAGACCACTGTACATGATTGTTAATGACGTATTTTAATCTCTTTTTCACTCCTCACCAAATCCGCAAATATAAAGTTAAAGATTTTTTTATTAATTTTTACTTTGCATGTAAAAATTGCATTCTTCATATTCATATTCTTCATTTTCAAAATGAAATACGTTTTTTCACAAAAAGCATCACAAGGTGATCAACCTTCTCAAAAAATCATTTAAAAGTTACATGTGGTATAGATAAAAATTCCTTAGATTCGTAAAGAAAAAAAATAAAAACAAGTCCATGAAATAATCTGGATTAAACAATTAATGTATGAATACGAATCCTATTGAATCTGTTTTAAATAACGACCTTTAATGACATTTTTACACATAGTTTTTTAAAAAATTTATAAACCACTCCGTTTTTGCAGCATTTTTCTTTTTTTGATTAGAAGGACATTATTTGTCAGATACATAAGTATGTGGAAAGAAGGCTTCATTCTCGATTACTATTTATAATTTGATCAGAGTTGTCATCTCTCATGATTTTTGATGAAGAAAAAAGTGAAGGACCAAAAAGTGAAATTGGCGAGAAATTCAAAAAATTTTTGTAAAAGAAGAAAGATGAATAGTCAAAAATGAGATGCGTACTAGAGATAATTTAAGCAAGCCGACTGTACATAGTTTGATAGAGAAAATTGAAATCGGAAAAGTGAACAGTCGATTCATCCTATGTTTTTTGACAGCCTAAAATCGAGAAAATTGATTGCAAGTGTGCAAAGAAAATTTTGTTCATTATTTTTGGAAGAATATTGTACTATAATGAATGGGATATCATTGAGTCTTTATGTGCCAAATAACAACCATGAATCTTGTAAATGGGATTTTCCTCAGAAAAGTCACCAAAAATGTTTCGAATCAGAGTGAACACCGCTAATAGTGATAGAGGTCATTTAGAAGAGAAAATATCCTTTTGTGTGCTTTACAATTTTAATAAAAAAAATTAGAACAAAATTGATTACGTCTTTCACATCATATTTGCACAATAATAATAAGAAGAAGAATAAGAATAATTGCATCTCCTTCTTCTTCAAATCTAAATTAACTAAAGGAGACTGATTTTTAAAAAATTTCATTCACGGTTAGTTAAAGAAATTAAATAAAAAAATTTAATTAATAAGAATTTCAAATTGATATTTAATTGATCAATAAATTACATAGGGAAGAAAACAATAAAAATAAGTTAATAATTGCAGAGTAAAAAATGTGAAATTAGAAAATCAATATTATTTGTGTAATTTATTGACATTATACAAATAAAAATTTTAGTTTTCTCCTGAAAATTTCACTTTTTTTTACAAAGTTACATTAATTAAATCGATATTAAAAGAAACTTTTTAAAAAAATAACAAAATTGGAGACATTTTAATATTGTTCTTTTGTACAAACAAATAGCATTTTTATATAAACAAGAACAAAATAAACATAAGTCTATTCAATATCTATTTTATCCTCAAGAATATCCTCAATACATAACTTTATAATGTAGAATAAAGGTTCTTAAATATTATAAGTGATATCAAGATATAGATAAAATTTCAGTTTAGCTATGCCTATTAAAATTTTAAAAATCAATTTTTAATCAATAAAAATTTATTTTATAACATTTATCTTAAAATGGATACTGACAATTTATTTCAAGAA
>JBBMKC010120279.1:0-16252 GCA_037834085.1 Bipalium vagum
TTTTATATTTGTAATTTTTAGTATTCTTATTTTTAATACTTTTATAGCAAGTTTTGACTATTTTTGTACATTTTTCTAAATATTAAAAACATTAAAATAATTTTTGCAACTTCTGGGTTGCCCTATTTATTAGTTACTTTAAATTACAAAGTTCATAGAATCGTCTTTTTGTGAAATGAACTTAATTTTGTTTTCTCAAATTATTCAAATTTAATTCATGAATGTTGTAGGAAAAGAGATGATGAATTTGTGTTATATAATGATGACGGTGTGTTATATAAGTAACCAAACTTGATTTAAATCATATACTAAATGTATCATTTGTTTAATGGTTAATGGGGAATATTATTTAAATGTTTTACATCGTTTGTGGTCAAGAATTGTTTGAGTTAGGCCGGAATAGCAAGAAGAAAAGCAGTTTTTATTGCACGATAATACCCCGTCCCACATGACTATAAAAGTTTGAATTTTTGACCAAACAAATTTGTGTGGACATCCACCATATTCGCCTAATCTATCACCATGCGACTATTTTCTATTCTCAAAACTTAAATTGGGATTGAAAGGTGTATTTTATGATGTTCAAGAAATTCAAGAAGCCATGACACGAGTGTTCAAGAACATTCCTTCAAATGAATTTGAAAAATCTATGCACTCAAAAGCCGTGTCAGATGCTGTATCGAAATATTATTTTGAATAATTATAATTTTTCATGGATAATATGTGTATTTTACTGTATTTATATAACAAACTGTATTTTGTCTACCTAAACATCCTTTTGCACTTTTTTGAAAATTGATTTACAAATCAAGCATTCTTAGTATTTGTACAATACAATGTCTGTGCTTTCTGACTTGTATTTAATTTTCTTTTTGATTTGAAAATCAAAAAAATTTTTATAATGGTGCAATATTTATCAATTTATGTCAGATATTTTACTGTAAGCAACTTTATTTTATAATATCCATATTTACCATATATCACTTAATTGGTTTAAGTGTAATCATTGTCCGACTTCTTATCGACTCTATTAATTAAACTCATTTCAAACTTTACAAAGTAATTGATTTTCATTATTTTTAATTTTTAATTTCCCTATCTATACCATATATATACTTTTACCGATTATACTTTTTAATTGTGATTAACATTATTTCTTGACCTTGTTTATCTTGTTTACTCGAAAAAAAATCTACTTTTGTTGGAATAAATATTGCCAAACTGTGATTTTAAATCATAAAAAAAATTGTTTTCAAATTTCCCAGTCTTACTATTAAAAGGTCATTATTGATTTTTTCATGGTACTAAAATAGTGTGCTACACTAGAGCTTGTGATCTGATTTTCGTATATTTATTTATTTAAGAAACAAAAATGAAATAACTTAATGAGAATTTTATTACCCTTTTTCATGAATAGTTACCAAACCCTTAGTTCTATATGGTAAAGATGAGGTTTTAATATATTTAACAATATCTTTTGATTATATAAATAGCCTACTTGAAGCTTTGGATTTTCCTCTAATCCCAGGGATTAAAAATATAATTTTATTGATTGATCTGTTTCTTGAAAATGTTTATTTCTTTTAGAATTTTTCTTTAAAATTAAGCATTAATTTTTTGGTATCATTTTGCAAATTTAAATCCTATAAATAAAATATAAGAAGTCAATTTAATTCATTCAAGATTTAATTAATATAATGACAAAATCGGAAAATAAATTATATTAATAAAGTGAAACAGTTACATGTTAACTTTAAAATTTTTGAATATCACTTTAGTATTATATAATATTAATAATTGAATGTAAACCTATGAAAGACATGATGTTTTCTCAGACATCTGCTACTTCTTAATTAAAACTAAGTTTGATTCTTAACAAGAGAATGTATTTTATTGTTATAATTATTAAATCATTCCTTATTCATCATCATTATGTCTTCCTTGGACAGCTTAATATAGTTAAGATTTCTGAATTATTTAGTTTTAATATTCATTACTAAAATTGTAAAATCTTTATGCAAAATAAAATTACTTCCTTTAAAATAATATTTATTCCGATATTTCTAAAATTTAATTTTTTATTTTATCATTACCTGAGTAGAAATCATGAAATATTAAGTGTAAGTAGATTTTTAATGTAATTATTATACACTGTAAAATTATTTTTTACTGTTATCAATTTGATTTTTTTCAGGATGGTTGCTTGACGAACAAAATTGGAATGAAATGTTATATTAATGCTTGTTGCAAAAATGCCGCGGTTTTTGGAGGATTCGAACTATTTGAATCTTATTACTCTCCACTCATAAATGCTGTTTGGTTTAGGCCGGGTTCCGGTGAAGTATTGGTCTCTGTAATCACTGATGGGCCAACAAGGGTCTTAAGACTAATAGATAAATCTGACGATGTTAATCAGATAAATTTATCAACGGAATCTAATCAGACCGACTCCTCGAAAACAATAACTCCGTCAATAGAAATGATGTTTAACTTAAAAGGATTTGGTATATTTTTAATCAATCATTTACCAGAGGAACTGTTGTACGCTGTATGTAACGAAATTCATATTCAGTGGACCAGAAAAACAGAAAAAGATAATGTTCAGGTCAAAATTGGTGAAATACAAATTGACAATCAACTAATGGATGCAGGGTTTCCTTGTGTGATGTATGAAGAAAACAAGATAGACCAGAAAACTTCCATAAAATATGCCTTTTGTTTGTCATTTGAAAAGGATATTGGCCATGCCTATGATGTTTTGGTATTCAGTTATATCAAGGTAATAATACACTATTCCGACAATCAACGTAAAAAACGATAAAATTTTATCGTTTAGATGCATATGGTATCGATGTGTGTGATTTTGGAAGAAAAAATGTTGCTGAAGACAATGCAAATGTTCTGGAATCCACCAAAGGAATCAGAATTGTTAGAAGAAGACTTTAGCAGTTTGCAGCACCAGCCACTTGTCCATGGAGGACGCAAGTTTTACATTGGGAATTTGAAATTCAACACTGGCATCATCAGTCTGTCTGTTATTACAGCCGAGTCTCTTTCTTCGGATTTAAAAAAAATGAAAAAGCTCTTCCCTTCTTTAATGAGCTTTACCAACGCACAAATCGTTATATGTGAGTAATAAATTTTCATGTTGATTCATGTCATTATGAATGGTGTGGAGTTTGCTTGCTTTATGCGTGTCATTTAGAACTCTAATAAAGCCACACTCAAAAACATTATAAACTCATTGATTATGTTTAAACGTATTTTTTAAAAAAATTTCTTCTACTTGTATGGTTATACAAACGGTATTTAAATCCAATAGTTTACTCAATTTCCGTTAGATTTTTATAAGATCAAAAGTAACGTTTTGGCTGGAAAGATATTTAAAAACCGACTAGAGATCGAAATTTGGGTGTCCAACATTTTTGAGTCGTGACAGGTCAATTTATTCTTTGCGTGAACTGATTTTTGTGGAGATTAAATTTTGGATTAAAATATCTTGTTTTTATAATAAATAATCTTTTTTGAAAAAAACCACATTTCTAATCCGATAACCTGACATTTCGAATTTTTCAACAAATAGCAACATTAAATTGAATGGGTTGCGTTACTTTCAAAAATATGAAAAGAATAGAAATAACTTTATTATTACTGTGCAGACAAGAGATTCATAAAAAATTAAAGAAAAGAAACGTGAATTATAATTCCATCATTTTTAAGATTTAATGATTCTAAGTGCTTGTTTTAACTGAAACAGAAACGTGATTCTTTAAGAATTTAGACAAAAATAAGAACTGTCTGCTTTTATTTTTAATAGTGAAATTGTATTCAATTACTTATGAAAAATAAATATTATGAAATAAAAAAATTATAAATATTAAGCAGCTACTTTTTAAAAATATTTTTAGATTAATAATCTGTATTCTGTTATCTGTAAACTTTTGCTTCATATCTTTACTCTTATGTCCTATTTAGAAGCTATTTTCTGTTTACAAATGTACTGATACTCTAAAGTTACCCGTTTGCTATCAATTTTATTTTCATTTTTGGAATATTTAAAAATTGGTGAAAAATATTCAAATGTTATATCTCTAATAGAAATTTTACTTCATGATAATGTTGAATTTTCAACACTTTGTATAAAACAATTTTTTCTCTAATACTTGTTTCAGATTTGTGAAAAGGTAATTTTGTATCGATTTCTTTAAGAATTCGAAAATTTTTTTTCTTAATTATTAAAAAATATTTCAATTTCTTTTTAGGAAATTTCAATGTAAATCGAAATTAAACAGTCAATTATTTTTAACATCATAATAATAATAATAATAAAAACTTTTATTTACAGCTTTTTATTTTATTCTTATAAATATTGAACAGAAATAATTATTTAATTAAATTTTCATTAAATTAGAAAAATGAGAGAAATTGAAGATTTTCTAAAATTCATGCCACTTAGATAATAAACGAAAATATTTATTTCTTATATAAATATTGATATTTACTCATGATAATAATAAAATATGATCTAAATTTTTAATAATAATATTTAAATTTATTATTTAACTATTTTTTCCTATTCCTACTACTTAAATTATATTTTTCGGATTTTTATTTTCGAGCATAATTCATTTATCATAATGATAATAATCTTATGTTTAAATCATATTTTTTTAAATGCTAAAATACTTTGTATTATGTTCAAAAATCATGATTTTTATGAATTTCTTTTGAATTGTGTATTTTTATAATTTAATTTCCTTTTTTCAATCAACTTTTTTTAATTTCTCAAGGGTTTTTTTTTGTACTCAATATTTATAATTTTATCGATTTTTTGAAAAATAAATGTACAATTAATCTTTGTGATTTTAAGGTTTTTATTATCTCATATTCATACTTAGCTGATCTTTATAATAAAATCTTTGACTTATCAATCAAATTTTTATTTATTGTCTTATTAATATTCTTCATCATAATTTCATTGTTCGTTTCTTTTTGCAATCAACTTTCTTATTCCTTTGAATCTTTAATTTATTTTAAAGTTTAATTAATATTTCACTTTTATTTCAGATCCTTACAGCAGACATCACGTTTTTGAAACATCTGACCTCATTTTAGAAAATATTATCGATCATTATCGTAATCAATTAAAGAGTCAAGCAATGAAAATATTTGGATCAGTGGACTTCTTAGGTAATCCTATTGGATTCATTTCAGATATCACCACGGGAATGAAGAGATTGTATTCTGATCAGGATGTTTATAATATGGTTAAACATTTTGCCCATGGAATTGGAGACAGCACAGCAAAAATATGTAGCTCTGCATCACGGGTCATTTCAGAAATTACAATGGATCCTGAATATGAAGAAAATAGGCAAAGGCTTTTTGAGGTTGCTCGAATTTCCGGAAGTAACACTGCTCAAGTTGCAGCTGGCTTCAAAAGTTTAGGATACGGACTTTTAGGTGCCATAAAGTCGGTTCCTTCGCAATTAGATAAGGGATATAAAAACGAGGGTCCTTCGGTAAGATATTCTAATGTTAATAAAATGGCTTCAGTATAATTGCCAATATTTATTTTAGGGCTTATTTCTTGGAGCTCTCAAAGGAATTGTTGGAGTGGTAACGAAACCTGTGGGTGGAATGTTAGATTTAGCTACGGGTTCTGCCACTAGTTTCAGAGAAATCGCTCGGTCTTCCAAGGAAGGTCAACCTCCAAGGCGATTTGAACCAAGATGTTTGTCTTCTAGCTGGAAGCTGTTACCTTTTCATACAGCATATAGCAACAATCTTGTGCGAACTCCTCTGTCCAACTTAACTCAAGCTCAGCAATTACTTGCAAAATTTTCCCATTCCTCCTCGTCCATAGAAACAGTATTCGGATTTCTTGTTATTCAGGTTAGAATCTCTTATTTCTTTTAATTTGAAATTTGTAAAAATTGTGAATTTTTTAATAAATTGTGTTCGATATACATATATTGGTTTTAATTCTGTTAATTCGATAATTTATTTTCTACCATAAAAATTCTGAATATTCAAATAAATCTTAACTGTCAAAAGATGAGAATTCTAAATTATTATACATTTATATAAATTTAAATTCTATATTCTTAAAATTCTTAAATTTTATAAGAATTATAGGATCATGTTTTTTGACCGAAATGACTATCAAGTCTCTCTTTTGGCCGATCTCAATTTTTTCATGTTGATAATAAATAATGAATATTAAATTAATAAACAACATAGTTATTGGTGTTCCATTCTATGCAATGATGTTTTTAAGAGAAAACAGCCTGTTATTACTGTCAAGTAATTTATAATAATATTATTATTGATAATAATATTAATTATTTTAGATAAATGTGATGGTTGAGTCACGATATTCAAGGAATGTACATTTAAAAAAGTCTGATTGTGTATCATGGCGCAACTACACGAAAAATTACATAAATTACAATAGATATTTTCCTATTAGAAGAAAATCCTTTTTTGAGAAAGTTAAAATACTTCTAAATAAATGTGTCCATTAAAAAAATGAAAAAAAGCGATATTTTTTTATATCATTACATTATAAAAAGCAACACTTTATTTAATAACAGTTTTGCACCATCTTCTTTTTCATTATTTTAGATCTTCACTTAGTTAATTTCACTCTTTTTCATCATCGTTACATTCTTGTCTTCGTTTGTTTTTGACCAATCTTCGCCAGCGCAGAATATAACACATAACATACACATCATTTACTTATAAAAAGATAACCAAGACAAAAAAAACTTATCTGAGTCTAGTATGGAGAATTCACAACTTCCTTAACACATTAGTTACCCTATATCATAAGTCTTAAAATCATATTACAGAAACTTTAAGGTAAAAACAAAGACCTTATATATGAATTTTCAAAAATATTCAATCAAGAAACTCCGAATTAAATAAATTTTTAAATATAAAATTATTTTCTTTTTTATTTTTTGCCATTTGTTTCGTCTCTTTACCGAGTCAGTCAAATCACTGATCCGAATTATATTACAATATATAATATTTAAAATAAAGTTGAATAATTATAATTTTCTAAATTATTTAAATTATTATTTATAGTCATTATATTGCATAAAATTCCTATGATAAAATTACATAGTATTTTTTATTGGTCGTATTGACTTTTAATATGTAATGATATATTTTTGATTTTCTAAATTTTTAATCAATAAAAAAAATCGTTAAAATAGTTATTATTTCTCTTACTTTTATTATAATTGTAAAATGACTCCTGTAGATCTTTGATTTTCTAAATTTTTAAAATGTGTATTTCCTATTTTCAATTTTATTAGAGATAAACAGAATCACTGACTAACAATTTAAGTGATCTTTAGTGGAATCATATTTGATGAAAGTATTTCAAACACATTTATCCAAATGACCTTCATTTTTGCTGATAAACGGTTTTATAATATAATGGAATTTGCTTCATTTTTCTTTTTCTTTTCCATCCATTATTTTGGTTTTGAATACATTTTTGTTCGCTTTGTATTGATGTTAGAGCAATGATTGCAATTTCATTGTTAAATTTTTAAAATAGCTTCTATTAATAAATAGTTCATATGAATTGATATCAAATCGATTTCTTTAGTCTGTTTACCATAATTATCTTTTCATTACAATTACGATTTGGTAGAACGAATATTCGAAGAGGTACAATTACTGAAACTTATTATTTTTATATCACAAGATCAATAGGAAATTTCAAATAGAAAAATTAATTACTTTTATAGTATTTTTTCTTTAAAATTACAAAATAGGATGAAGATTTTGGCTTTCATTAAATAAAAATTATAAATTATTTTAATGTATGTTTGTTATAAAATTCTACAATTTGATAATCTTAATAAAATAATGTAGAGTATGATCTAAACGTGTTATAAAATTTTTAGACAAGTTCTTGATTTTGTAATTCTTAGACTTAATTTAAAAAAAAAATAAAATTCTTGTAAGCTAAGTTTATTCCATGATCATTTTTTATTTTTCTACTAATTATTAAATGATGACCATTAATAGTATAAGAGTGACATTTGTATTAAAATATCTAATTTAAATGTTAGAAATAGATAGGTATATTAATATCAGAACATTGACGGAATAAACATTCAAATTCAGTAGATAATTGCTTAATTTTTATCGATTTAATTTTAAAAATTTTAAAAACTTTTACCATTGAAGTTCATATTTTTAATAGTTTATAATTAATTAAGATTATTCATCGTTAGTTTTAGAAAGGCATGTCATTACTCTTTAATCTTTTTCTATCTTTTCTTTTCCATTATTACATATTATTACACATCACTAAATAATAATGATTTTTTGTATTTTTAAAACCAATTCTTAAAGTAAACTAATTATATTTTACTTGATCTGATCTTCATCGATAAAATATTATAGAACTTAAATATCTTTCTGTGCTTGCTAATATTATAAATTTCAATGTTTATTGACCAGATGGAATTCAAAGATTATATTATTTAAATAGGTGTTTTCCTTTATTACGTAAATGAATCAATAAACAGATTGATTTAATTAATTTATGTATTTCAGTTAACCAAAAATGTTCAGAAAAAAATTATTCTACGATATATATTAACAACACTATTTATAAAACAATCATCCTCAAATTTTGTATCACTAGGACTTCTTGATCTTCTGATCAATATTTAGTATCATTTCACTTTATTTCGTACTTTGATACGAGCTTTACATATAAGTAATCAATAAGTTCCAGGGATAACAATTACTAATGGTTAAATTTCTTATTTATGTAATTATCAAATTATATTAATTTAAATCATTAGCTATCAAATCAGAATTTGAAAATATATATTTAAGTTTTTTATGTATGAAAATATTTATAAAAATAAGTTTTATGAAAACTTAAAAATCAAGGAAAGTTTTTTCTTTCACATTGACAATCTCTTATCAATTATCAATTGTAAATTGATAATGATGATGTCTATAACGTATTCATTTACATTGAATAACACAAAAATCATTAAAGATCTTAGATGATTGATTATTCGTTTGATTTGGTAAATATATTGACCTTATCAGTTCGTCTTAAATGATCTTAGATTAACTCTTGAAATGTTTTTCCTTTATTAATATGGATTTCTTTTTTAATAATATAAAATGAAAATCATCTGCAAATGATAAAAGAAAACAGTTTCACAGTTTTTCAATTATTTCTTATTTCGTTACACAATGTTTATAAGAAAGATTTATAAATAATGTATTTTTTTAATTATTATTTTAAGTCGAAAAATTTAATCGTTTAAACAAGGTTTTTTCTGATTTGCTTATTAACTTATTTCTTAGTTTTAGGGATATTAATTTCGGTTTACATGAATAATATAGTATGTCGCATTTCATTCATAGAAATTTTCTAGATTAAAAAATCAATAAATGTATACTCGAATTAATTATTTTACAATATCTTTAAATAAATAGTCTTAAAAATGTTCTATTTTATTACATTCGAACCGTTTCCTCTCTTTTTTTAAAGAACTCTGGACATGTTTATAAACTTCACATTAAATAAGATAATAAATTATATTTATATTGATGTTATTTTTAATAATAGTGTGTAAAAGTGCTTAATTTATTATACTATTCAATATTTAGCATTAAACACCATTTAAGTACCATATATAAATACAAAAATGAAGTTTAACTAATGATAAATAATAATAATCTATTCAATTTTTGGATCACATTATTAGAAAAAATTATTTCAAATTAATTTTTTAAAAATAATAGACAGCAATAAAGATTAAAAAATATTCAGAAAGAACATTTCCTTTATACTATTATTTTTCACTTCTAAAAAAGGTCATCTTGGTTTTAATATTAATCCTTATCCAAGTTTCCTTTTTCAAAATCAATATTGCCGCGTGTTCCGTCAATATTTACCATAAGTACATAATATCATAGTTGTGTAATCATGTACTTATTAGTTATGTAATTATATTACAAACGTCCATCACTTTCAATGTATTATTTTAGGATTACTTCACTACCATTTATGATACAGAACTCGTTAAGAGAAATATATTTCCAGTTATTATAAAAACTTACACGTATTATTTATCTATTTGGTGAACTTTGTTATATCAGTCTTAATCATAAGAATCCATACCTCTTTAAATGAATCTTTTTAGCAAAGACAATTTTTGACTCAGTCATTAGTTTAATAATGATTTTTTATATTACTGTTTCAAATGGCATATAACTTTAAAAGTTCTAATCAATGTTTTTCTTTTATATGTTATATTCTTTTAAGTTTGGGCAAATTATAAATATTAAAAATAAATCAATTACCCGTTTCGTAACTTTAAGGTTTCAATTATCGATTTTTATTTCTCTAAAAATTAAATAAAATAATATTTACCGTTTACACTTATTTGTATTAGGAAATATGGTGTTTTTGCTTTATATTAACTTGTAAAGATATATCTACATTTCTATTTCAGAATTCCAAAGAATCCCAATTGAAGGTTATTGTATCAGATGTATCAGTACATATCATTAAAACCGTCAATGGAGAATCCAACTTGCTCAAAAATTATCCTTTATTAAATCTTAGTTCTCCACCAATCAGTGTTCAATCAAAATCATTGACTTCTTCCTCCCCTTATAGTAAAAACTCGGTGTACATTAATTTCAATTATAATCGAGAGGCATCAGAATATCTATCTACTTCAAGACCACCGTTTAAGTGTGACACTGTTCTGTTGGCTAAGCAATTGGTAAAGTTGGTTTGTGAAGCCCATTGTGATTATCTGGAGAGACAAATGACTTACAACAATAAATCATAATCGATTCCTATATATATCTGCCTAAAATTATTTTTCAAATATATTTTCATAGTCTGATTTATTAATATATTATTATCGCTAGTATTATTTAATGTTTTAAAGTCATTTATTTTCAAGAGAGAATAAAGAGTTTAAATACAGAAAGTTTTAAAAAATAGTTATTTTTGTTCATAAATTTTCCAAATAAAATGTTCGGTTTGAAATAAAATTCAAATATTTCTAATTTTAATTTAGGTCAATTTTTTTAAAATAGGTCAATTTAATTTATTATTGATAACTAGAAATATTTACCAGACATAATGAAAGACAAATATAATATGTGCAGTGTACTGAGTTTTGTATTTTTCATTTTTTTTAAATTTTGAAAATTTGAATTTCTTCATTTAAATATAATTTTTTTAATTCTTTATTACAGAATGATTTATTTTTATTAAAAAAAAAGTAATTTAAATTACCTTATTAAATTCTAAAGATTATTTATAAATTGTATGAAAAAAGATTTTTAAAATTTGTTTAAATGTTTCAATTAATCACATATATTTTGGTCATCTGATTGTGTGTAATATTTATATATAAGTGGCCATATTCAAATAGTAAAGTAAAAAATTTCAGGTATATTGTGTAATTTGCTTGAATATTTAAATTGTGATTTTGAACAATTTTAGTTTTAAATTAATGAAATGGTTAACGAATGTATACCAATGTATAACAATGATTTTGTCATTAATTGTTCTAAGTCACATCGTAAAGAACGTTCTGTGGCTCTTTCAGGAAGTTCAAGTGATAGCAATAATAATTTTAAAAATCAGAACCGCAGAAGTAGACACCAAACTTCTAAAACTTATCAAAACAATCCCTATGATATTCAAAATTATAATTCCAGAAATAATTTTTCTCGACCATTATCAGATTCATCAGTTATGAACATTTTCGCCGACAATTTACTAGAAGGGATGAAGAAGCTGCGTGAATTTTCAAAAATTAGCGCTGTGGTCGCTATTGACACGGAATTCCCTGGTGTTATTGTCAAACTACACCAAGATTATTCAAATGTTTTAGAGTGGCAATATTCAAATGTTAAAATTAATAATGACTTATTAAAACCAATTCAAATTGGATTCAGTTTCTTTGATGAAAATGGAAATTCTGCTGGAAGCCATTCTACAATACAATTCAATTTCAAATGGAACACAAATACAGACATGGGAAATAATGAATCATTAGACCTTCTCAAACGATCTGGTATTGATTTTATTCAGCTTGAGAAAAATGGTGTAGATCCTGAGTTATTTGCCGAATTATTTCTAATCACCGGTTTGGTTATGAATGAAAATCTTACTTGGGTTGGATTTCACAGGTTAGCCTTTTTTAGTTTCTCGAATTGGTTAATTTATCAGTATCTTATGTAGTAATCACGATTGGGCTTACATTCTTAAAATTTTAACTGGGTGGAAAGAAATGCCCAGTAATTTCGCAGATTTTTCAAAATTGTTGCAGATTTACTTTCCAAAAACAATAGATCTCAAAACTTTGATAATAATGAAACAGATTCCCAATTGTGGGTTACAGGACTTATCAATGATGCTAAAAGTAAAACGACAAGGATGTCAGCACCAGGCCGGTAGTGATTCCCGACTAACAGGAGAGTCATTCTTTAAATTTGTTGAAAATTATTTTGATAATGAAATCAAAGCCGATTGGTATAATTTAATTTTCGGCATGAATTATTCAGCAAACAGTTCTATATATCCCGTTACACAATCTCCTGTCGATCATCTTGAAAACTCGTCAACCACTGGATCTTCAAGATCGTCTCCCTTCGGTGGCAATGCCACACAAGACGACGAGAGCAACTCAAATAATGATGAATCGAATTAACGTTCCCAGAATGTGAGACAGAAGCAAATATATTGGATATGCTCCAATCTCTAGATGCTAACCAACAAAGAAACTAAGATGTGTAGTAGCGTAGTAAAATTGTAAATAAATTCTATATTTTCCATTTATATGGCTGTGCTGCTGCGCAATCGTATTCTCTGGTCGTTATCGTGCTTCTGTTGAGTCTTCTTGTTTTCACCATTTGTATCTGCCCAAAAACTTTCGAATTTTTTCTTACTCTGATTTCGTATCATGCATGTTTATTGTATAAAATGACTCCTTCATGTCATCAATTTTTATTAATGTGGTCCGTTTTGCAAGTGACAAATAAGTCAAAGGTCAGATTTTTGCCATTTTCCGATTAATAGTAATCATTTTCCTTGTTTGCGGCTTTTTGTCTATCGTATTTTACATTCTTAAAATAATGTTGGACATTAATTGTATCGAACTAAATATGGCTTGTTATTGCTTTACAATATGATAATCAATTTCTGTGATAATATTATTAATAAAATTATTTATAATATTAATTAAAATATAAATACACGCATTGAGATTTTAATTCAAATTGGTATTTTTTTTGAAAACGTGTAAATAACTAGACAAAAATTAATTGTTTCGCAATTTTGCGTATTAAATTGTCGTCCTCCCCATATGCCTGGATTTTAAAAATGAGTTTTTGAATTGTTTTATATCGAATTTAGAAAATGAAAATTTGATTTTTTTGTAAAATTATTGTTTGTAAAGAGATTCGAAATGTGATTAATGAAAACATCATTATCTTCGTTTTTGTGTGAATTTGGTGAGTGTCAGGGTGAAATATATTTTATTAATGATTGATGATATATCTATATAAACGACAGCTCATTTCTGTGGTGCATCTGTATTAAAATAGATATTTTAAAATTTCACTTTTTATCAGTATAAGATTTTATTTTTTTATTGTATGATGTTTGAAAAAATGTTAGCATTATATGTATTAATAATTCTTTTTTTTTGTTTATTCTAAAAATGCCATTTGCTTATTTCCCAATTTTATGCAGGGAAGTCTTGTTCTTGGGATTAATGATTGTGATGCTTAAAAATCCGTTGATGCATTTGTTATATTAATGTGAAAGCCTAACCAGTGCTATTTTCGTCGTAAAGTAATTTTGCTGTTTTGTTCCTTTAAATTGTAAATTTGTTGCTATGTAAAAATTCTTGTGTATATTTTGGTCTCAATAAAATTTGCCTTATCATTCCTATTCTGCTCTATTTCAGTGTAGGTGTGAGGAAGACTATTTGAAATTATTTTCTTTGCCTTTTCTAGGATAGTAAAATTTAAATATCCGTAGAGATATTTGTTGCTTTGTTTTTTACTGTTTTATTAAGTACAAAAGAAAAGTCATTAATGATAATTAACAAATGACATAATTTACTCTACAAATAGAATTATTGATTATTCTTGTGCGCGTATTAAACAAATTCAGAAAAGAAATAATGCATGCTGAAATTAACAATTTCAAAGTCGATTGATATTAAAACTGAGGACTTGATTAAATTGTCATGGTAAAATTTGTTTTGATTTAATTGTGGAATAAATATTTTGAATTAATTTCAACTGGTAAATTTGACAATTGGAGATTTTAATTTTTTAATTTGCCAAAATTAAACAATTTTAATATTTATACCTGACTTTAATTAAGTTTTATCTTTTTGGCACGAATCAATATTTGTTTAGGCTTTTGAAGTTATTTTTGATTCTGAAATATCGATTCGTGTATCAAAGTTATATTACGGATTGAAAAAATTTTTATCGATTTACCATTATATCATAATATGAAATAATAAAAGGAAAACGTTCTAAATATTGTATTATATATTAATATTTAATAGTATTATCTAAAAAGACATTTTCAATCAATAAAAGAACAATAATTTTAAAGTTTTTATATAAAAAGTCGAGGTACCTCAGTATACACGATAGGGTTGCTTTAAGAGATTCAGAAATAATGAATTTTGAAAATACTAACCAAAACATACGTTCGATCTTACTTCAAAGATCTAATGGTTGGGTGCAGAACAAGAAATTATTTAACAATTTAGAATAATAAGTAAACTCATTCATTACAAGATATTGCTGGGTCTAAAATTTTTATTTGAGAAAAATTTTTTCGTGTTAACAAAGTTGTGTTAAAAGGATTGATTATAGGCCAATATCTAGAGGCCTTAGAGGACAAAAATGATTTCGATTTATTAGTCATTTCTTGTTAAGCGTTTTCGTTTTAAACGTGTACGGCTGCATTTAGAAAGTTGCAATAGGAGTTCAACATTGCCTTAATCTTCATCATTTTTTTATATAAGTATGTAGTATTATGTACTATAATTTTATATTTTCTTAAGTAGGTAGTAGTAATATTATTTTATAATTTTTTGGGTTATCCAAGGGCACATACCTGTTAATCCTTGTAAAAAGTAGCTGTTAAAGATCGCAAGTATCTGGAATATTTAATTATTTAAACCGCAAAATAATAATACTAAAAATACTAATTAGATATTAATTAAAAAGTGCAAATGTTAATTGTAAAAATATTAATAATAAAATATTAATTTATCATTTTCCAAAAATGGTCTAAAAGGGGAATTGACATTCCTCATTAATTAAGCTGGTGTACTACTAACCAGAATAGTTTAAAAGGATTTGGAATCCGCAGTGAATTGTCAGAAAAACTAGACTGAGAAAAATTGGTGAAGCATTCTATTGCAACTATCAGAAACCATTGGAAATGTTTAAAACTGTTGGTAACGTCGGAACATATTTATCAAAAGATTTCGGTACACAATTCTTATGCCTTCAATTATGTCCTGAGTTGTTACGGGTTTCTGAGCGAACCGGATCGGGCTCAGAAAACGACCCTTTGGAGCCGTCGTCAACAGGATCGGTGAGAGTATCATTGTTTTTCTTTTTACTTTTCTGTTTAAAATTAACATATAACTTTACTATTTTATCGAAAGTTTGATTTAATTTATATTACGATTTATATTACGATTATATGTACATGATCGATTGATTATTATTTTTTATTTTTGATTTTGTAGCATTTGGTGAGACATTTTACTTTTACGATTGTGTGATTGTGGTTGTAATTGTGATAATTCAAATAAAGTGTTATTTGTAGTTGTTTTGATTCATTCATTTGCGAACACGTTTTGACAGAAATGAAAGGGATTAGTAAACTTTACAAGGTAAGTGTTACGACAAGGTTCATAGTAATTTAACAGCTTAATACTGTGGAGACTACGACAAATACAATCAAAACCTCGAAACCCTCTTCCAAAGACTGATCCTGCAGATATTCAATAGACTATAATTTTGTGATTTTTGTGATCAATAACTTTAAAACTTTATTTATAAATCATTTGTGTGTGCATGATGAATTTAGCTTTATTTATTATTTTTTATTATTGTTGTTATTGATTAGAAAAGGTGCATGCGCATTGAAAATTTAAAATATATTTATTGAAAAACTGTTTTGATT
>JBBMKC010120388.1:0-16252 GCA_037834085.1 Bipalium vagum
TTCGATAATCAAGAGGATATAAATATAATTAATACTAAAGTAATAATAATAAATAAAAAGAAATCGTTTGTAAAAAAACATTTGTGAATATCAAATATATTTTTGAAACATTATTCGTTATCTTAGTTATTTCAGTGTTCTCTTATTATATACACTTTCTTCAAACGGGAGTTGGTGAGCCCTAAGTTTATTCGTAATTTTAAAGTAATAAATAAATCTTTGTCGGTGTACAAACCCAACAGAAGATATTTACTTGAAGTTAAAGAAGGATGAAAAATTGATTGGAATGTAGAAGAAGTTAAAATCTTGAGGAGGTGGAGATGTAAGTATTTAAAAAGATTGTAGAATTTTTTTGTCTTGTCCTCTTGACTTCAGCAATTTTTAGAATAAAATCTCAGTATTTTTGATGCCCTTAATTTCTTATATTTCTGTAAAAATAATTGTTCTGGATTTTTTATGGTTTTCAATTTTATGATAAAAGTTTTAATTTAATTTATTTTTTTAATTTTATTCTTTATATTTTTAATATCTAAAAATAAAAATTTTTATTAAATTTATATTAACATAAGAATTTATGTATAAAAAATACCTCATTTTTGAAGGTTATTAATTTTGTTTATTTGATTCAATTAGTTAATTATTATAGTTTATTATCTCTCGAAACACATCTTTGACAATTTCAAACTCCATTTTAAGGTACTTTTACGCAATTATAACTATAAACAATATTAGTTTTTGTTATAATTAAATATGAGTTTCCTAATTTATAGTTTTAAAAATTTTTTTTATGAAAATAATTAATAAAATTATACATTAAAACAAAAAAATGAAAGAAAAATCAAACAATTATATTTTTAAAGTTATGTTTTTCATCAAAAATATCCGCTTCTAACCCTTTCACACTGGAGCCAATTGTGATGCTTACGTCTCAATAAATTATAGGCAGATATATTCTGATTCCGTAAAATTCGATAAATAAAGTCTATGGTGTAATCTGAAAAAATTAAATATGAAAATTTTTGTATCATAATGTTGGGAACATTTAATAATCATAAAAACTATAAAATAAACATTTTTCACGAAAGACAAATAAACTGCTGTAGGACATATTAAATTTTGTAAATCTAAATTTCTCAAATGTCAACATCGCAGTGAACTTTTTCTGGAAAAAGAAAATGAATAGAAAGGAGAGATAATATTGTTCATATTTAATCTTAATCATATCAACTAAAATGTCACTACAAATTCTACTTTGGTTGCATTCATTGTGAGGACCAACCCTTTCGAAATCGAATAACCCATAAGTCTAAAACTTTTATTGATTGTATCACACAAGTGTCATACAATGTCAGAAGCCTTGTGTTCTCTAGATAATAAGAAAAATGTATGCGAGGCAAGTTTAGTTTTAAATTAAAATCCAATGAACAATGAGTCGAATATTGATGTGGATATTATAAATGTTTTCGTAAATTGAAGAATAAAAATTAAAAGAAAGGAATAACGACGATCGCACCACAGCTGTAATAGATTCTTCAAATTGCTTTCAGAGCCCTAAACGATAATCAGTCACAAGTATAACTAATTCGGATCAAAGCGTGATCCTAAATACCATTTTTAATAATATGAACTTATATATTCACAATTAGAGTATAAAGTATTTGTATTTCACACCAATGTTTTATCACCTGAAAAAATACCACGTAAATAAAGTTAGGAATTTATTATATTCCAGATCTCCGGTAATTTTTATAATCTATACTCCTAATTTTAACCGAAAAATGTATTATTTCTGCGGATAATTACTACTCTTTATGCCATTTTAAGGATGATTAATTACCAACTCTAATGGTTTATTACAAAATTTCCACGAATCAAGCTCGATATTCTGGGCACTAAATAATTCTCTAAAATATTTTTTCATGATTTTTTATTAACTATAATTATTAATTAATTATTATTATTGTTATTAATTTATAAATTCTTATTCTTTAATCTGTCAATTTCATTCCCGTCTCATTTCCAAATCTCAGCAATATTTATATCATCAAATATGATTTTATATCAAAATATGATAAGCATAAGTGAGATACCTTACCTCAAAAAAATGTTATTGGGTATTTCATAGAATATCAATAATTAACAATGTTAAATTTATAAATTGATAATAAATTAAATTAAAAAAATCACAAAACATCGAAATGTCGACTGTTGTCGTTTCCAAAATCACAGCATTTTAGTAACAGGATCTTCCATGTTAACATTAAATTAATCTTTGCTTTAATCATCCATGTTTTGAAGGATTATTAAACCAGTTGGAGTTCCTCTATTATTTCATTTAGATAGTGCTCATAGATAATAGCTGTACCTAGAAGACCTAAAAGTCATCTGATGTCAGTGCGACTGCTCACCAGAACCCACAACAAACAGTAATTAAATCCATGTTGATGTACTTTAACTCCTTCATGTTCGCGATAAACAAAAATTCTTGGATGAATGTTAAAATTAGCTCTTCCGTCTTTTCATAAACAAGTGATTTAAAGGACTGAAAAAAAGAATCACAAGAATAAAAACATTTCAAATTTATTATTAATTTTTATCAATATTTATCTATATTTTTATCTCCAAACTTACAAAGAGCCCAACATCAATATAATTTTTGATATTCCTAACTCCCCTTTGCATTGGAAGGTCTATATAATTGGTTATTGATATATTAATTGTTTGTTACACTTTTAAATCTTATACTTATCTATGAAAAGAATAAGATGTATTTAATGGTACAATCACCAGACCTTGCGTCAACTGACTATCATTTCTTCCGAGCTTTGAATCATTTCTTCGTTGAAAAAATATTCAATAATGAAACGGCTGCGAAAAACGCGTTTCATGATTGCATAGCTATTCTATCACCAGACTACTTGGCTGCTGGAATAAACAAGTTATCATTAAGGTTGCAGAACTGTGTTGATAGTTTTTGTGATTACATTGAATAAATATAAGTATATCGTTTTTTGATTCTTATATTGTAAATCAACATGTTGATTAATAATCCGATATTATCTACTTAATGACCGAATAGATTTTACGATTTATGATTTAGAATAAAAAAATCTTTAAAAAAAAACTTTTACTATAATTATAATATAATCAGATCGAAAAATAAGCTTTTGAGCTTTGAATTTAAAACAGTGTCATTATAGAAAATGTATAATATGAAAGAAATATTCGCTTTCCAAAAGTGATTCGAATTTATAAAGTTCAGGGCACCTTTTGAATATTTTTAATTCTTGTCAATATCATTAAAGTTCACTCACTTTATATGTGATAAACATTAACGCAACCGAAACTAGCGACTTTTTAAAATGCTCCAACACTGACTTTATTTTAATCTAAAGGTTGACGGGTGACCAGAACCACATGGTGTGTATAGAAAGTAAGTAACCGATTTTAAAATATATTACCGTAAAATGCATTCAACTGTAAATTTTTGATACAATAAAATTCATTGATTACAATTTAATATTTTCCTACAGAATTACCATTAACTTTAATACTCTTATGTAAGCGATGATTAAATTCAACATTTTGAGACATTTCTGGTGATACTCTAGCTGCCTTCATTTATATAATATCTTTCAGGTCTTGTATATATTTTGGCTACTGTCGATGTACGTGTGCTTACAGAGGCTCATAAAAAGGAGAAATAAAGGTCTGGTGATTTGGCAGCCCAATAAAACAGTCCAGTCCTACCAATCCACCTTCCAGGTAAAATTGATTAAAAAATCTTATACAAAACATGAATAATAAGTAGGCGCTCAATCTTATTGATAAACCAAAAAAGATAATAAAGTCAATCCTTGAAAAATATAATTACATTGCCCTGATAATAGAAAATTTCATTAAGAAAATAATATAATACTTTTGCAATTTCAAATCAAATTTCCTGAACTGAGATATTATCTCGCATTAAGCATTTCTCCTTTCGCCTATTCTCTTCACATCCTTTAAGAGCCAGTTAAACATGTCTGCAGATTTTATGAGACTTTGATTTGTATTAAAAAGGTGAATTAATAAATAAACAACGTTTAAAGGCCCCATCACTTGAACAAATAAAATATTATTTTAATTTGATTACTTTTTAAATGCGCAGTAAATATTGGGGAACCCAGTTAAAAGTCACTTAGCAACTTAATTGAATAATTAAAAAAATGACGAGAATTATATCCCTTTCATTATTAATAATTTTTAAATTTTTTCTATTTTATGATTACATTTTATACAGGGTGTTCCAAAAGTCATTAGCAACTTGAATATCATAAAGCTCTATTAAATTTTGATTAAAAAGGTGGTGCAACACCATACTTTGCGCTTTGTGTGCCAGATTTCAAAAACCAAAACTTTAACAAAGCATGGATTGTTCGTGCTGGGACACTCTCTTGGCTTGACACTCTCTGATTTACCTCCACTATATTTTTTTCTAAGGGGGTATTTAAAAAATAATGTTTTTATACACCAGCCAAAGAATCTGCAGCAATTGGAAACAATAATTGTATAGAAAATTTTGAAAATATCAATTATTATGTATCAAAATGTTATGACTGCTTTCATTGATTACCTTGTCAAATGTATTGAGCTTGATGTCAAACAAGTTGAGTAAAATAAAACTTGGAATGGTTTACTTGTAGTTCTTCATCAAAAATATGTCATGATATTTTTTCTAAATTATGAAATTTTTATCATATATATTGATAATGGCTTTTGGGACACCCTGTAATATGATTCTTATGATGATTGTAATTTTTCCATAATGAAGCGTTGTATTTTATTGATAAAATCTGGTTGTCAGGGCATCAAATTTCAGCTATAAAAATAATTTACAATAATTAAAATCCAAAATAAAAAAGAATTCCATGCCTTTTGGGATTACCATTGCCAAAAGGTATCAATGGTATTTTAGGTTGAAATACTTTTGTTTCCCTTAACTATTTATCTTATTATTATTTATCTTAACATCTATCTTATTATGATCTGGGTATCACTGTTAATTATATTATTTATTTATGTAATAATAATATATAATAATAATTTTTTATAATAATATAAAAATGTGTGATAATTGACCAATTTATTAAATAAATAATAATAATAATAATAATAATAATAATAATAATAATAATAATAATAATAATAATAATAATAATAATAATATTAATATTAAATTATTGGTGAAAATAAAGTTCTTTCTTTTATCACAGAATTCTTGTTTGATCTTATGTAATGTGTTTTGATTAAATCTTAACGTTTTCATTATTTTCTATATTAAAATGAAAATTAATTATTTTATTAAGGAAACCTTTAGGGGAAAATGAAACGTCTATATAAACAATTAGAAATTCTTAAAAAATAATAATTAAAAATTATTAATCATTATTATTATTATTACTATTATTATTGATTATTATTATTATCATTTAATATTAATTCAATTTTATAATCATAGGCCTTAGAAATAAATTTCACCTATCATTTTTTAAAAATGAACTCATACCTTTTTTAAAATGTCTATTGACCTCATTAACGACCCTGAAGACAGGGTTTTCTCCACAAGAACCATTTACCAGGTTGGGAATAATTTGAAAGAACATTAATACTAAAACAAGTATCTCTTTCCTCGATAGAATATTTTTTAATAACATTTTGAGCAAAAAAATCAAAAGTGAATTAAATGAAAGATATTTTTAAAAAAATATTACATAGGAAAAACATTTCAGCCAATGAGAACTAAAAATAAAAAAATAATAAGCTCTAATCAGGTTAATATTTGGACAGTTCAGTAGTCTTAAGGAAGAGATTTTGAAAAAATATTCAATTCCTTCTTTTATTAATTTAATTAACATTAATTAATTTACTACTTAATAAAAATAAAATATTTTTACCATAAATGTTAAGTTTTATTAAAAAAACAATTTTTATGAAATTATAAAACGTTCCTAAATTCTTTATTAGAAAAAAAATTTATTTTAAAATATTCATCATCTTAAAAAGAGAATTAATTGTGTAATTAGATTAAAAGAAACCATTCCAATTATTAAGAAATTATTTATTCCTTAAATAAACAATTTTAAAATTTGTTTAAAGATTCACATTTATAAATATTTATATTAAATAGCGATGAAGCAAGAATAAAATAATAATAATAATAATAATATGATTACCAGGTATCTAAAAGAGTTGTCGATTTTATTAAATTGATATTTCATTAAATAGTTTATTATTTATTTCCCAGAAAATCAATTTGTTTTATTAGATTACTTTAAGTCAAGCGTGTACTTTGATATTTAAAATATAATAACCATGATCATATAGTAACCACAATTAGTTCTTTTGTCACCAATGATATTTTAATATTCTGCAGAATTGTAATAAACAAAGTAGTCAATTTATTCTATTTAAAACAAACTTTGGAAATTATTTGATAAATAAAACAAGTTATTTTTATTTACAAAATTTTTCAATTTACAAATTTAGATAAAGTAATTAATATTATTTTTAGTTTATTCGATAATAATAATAATAATTTATTTTTAGATAATTTTTAAAGAAAAATAATAAAATATTCTGAGAAAGCAAATATTGCATGAAATTAATTTTCTAGATTTTTCGTAATCCTTTATGAGAATGGTCCTTGAAAATACATTTTGAAATAAAATATTTAATTATCAACTTTTTTGCGAAAACAGATTTGTTTCACCAACATCGTCTTTCACATTACCTCCTATATTTTACTAGTGGACAATTGTTGAAGATTAATGGACGATTCAAATTAGAATTTTATTAAGGTCGTCTTGGATAACAATATCTTTGTCAATGTCAAACTAATTAAATGAAAAATATTCTTCTGAGCGTTCCGGTTTCATTTTCGCTGATTTTTTATATCGAATCGCCACCGACGAAGAATTTGATTTTGATTCATTTTCATTATCTTTGTCCCTCGAGAGACTGAGTGATGTCCGAGGTCGGCACCCAGAAGGCGTAATCCTTATTTGAGAAGCAGACGTTAAAGGCTTCGAGTTGCAATCTGGAGATAATATTAATCGGTCATGGTCTTTTGTCCTCACTAATGTTTCGTTCGAATAATAATCATCGAATTTCGTTCTACATGAATGAAGTGAAATCATTGATTTTTGTTTATTAAAATAAAAATAAATATATTAGAAAACCCTTTAAGAACTATTTTATTATTATTATTATTATTTATTATTATTTAAATTAATGGATAAAAAATATCAGCTGACAACTTTCCAAAAAAATCTTTGACCAAAATAAATGAAATAATTACATAATAAAAATATTACGATTATCACTTAGGGTCAATGGCAGTGATGAAACTATAAATTTAGAGATCTAATGTTCTTTTTCAAAAAGGGCTTTCTAAAATAAAGCCCTGGGTTTTCTGATCTTTAGACGACAGATTTATCCACATTATTTTTTATTCTTACTTTACATTTTCCTTTTCGTTGTTGGTCATATCTTCCTTCAATTTACTTTCAAATGCTGTTTTTATAAGATTCATCACAACTCCTTTTTCTTTATCATTTGCTGTTGCAAGCCAATTTTTTATAAAGGTTTCGTCAAAAGTTTGCAAAATTTGACAAAGCAGAGAAAATATCTAAAAAAAATAAATCTATATTTTCTTTGGGTAATAGAATTAAAACAGATTTTTTAAATAAGTAAATAATATTTTTCATTTTAAAATGTTATCAGTGCTGAGTAAGTCGACCAGATATTACAAGGCTTTCCGAAACATTTAATCCCTTTTTTCGAAATAATCAATTCTGTTTTAGTTATTTTTAGAAATATTTTGTTTAAAAAATAAAACTATAATGACAAAAAATAAACGTAAATATCAAAACGTATCTGACGAGCTCAGGAGCATGGTATGTTTGAAATATAATGATGGATAGTCACATAAGATAAATATGTAAATAAAACATCCCATTTAATCGTTTGAATTCGATTTTTATTAGTGGACTAAATTATTTAATAAAAATAAATTATTTTTAATATCTTCACCTTTTTCTACTTATGTAGTCAATTTATGGATGCTATCCCAAAAAACTTCTGGTTCGAGGCGAATCATCCAGAGAGCCAATTTTGTTATATCTTCGTACAATTTGAAATGCTGCTCATTAAGTCCATGTGCCATTGAACGGAACAGGCGAAAATCGGAAGGAGCAAGATCAGGTGAATAAGGCAGAAGGGTGATTACTTCCCATTTTCATATCTTTTAACATGCTTTTAACTGCTTTAGAAGCAGTTTTTTTGCATTGTCATGTAGAAGAATTACTTTGCCATGTTTATTGAGCGATTTTGGACGTTTAACTATTAAAGACGGATTCCCTTTGGATATTCGGTTTTGGTATATCTCCTAATTAATATTTTCACCTGGTTTGAGAAGCTCATGGTACACCACGCCTTGCTGATCCTACCAGACGCAGAGCAATTCTTTCCGAAGTTTTCGTACGTTTGGGATTTTCAGATTAAATCTACTTTTCATCTCCTGTCAATAGTCGAAGAAAGAACCTCTTAGTTGTCTTTTATTCAATTGATGAAACCTTCCTTTAAAATCTTACCCATATCATTTAAGTGCACTCTTATTGCTTACTGCACCTAATCTTATGGCAAGTTGATTTTGCGATTGACATGCATTTTCATCCAATAAATTTTGTAAATCATGGTTTTCAAATTTGGACGGCCTATGTGTTTTTTTACACTGAAATCATTACTTCTGAAGCGGTGAACTCAACGTTCGGACGTGTCCTGAAATACTACCTGTTTTCCATAAATATCGCATAATATCCTGCAACTTTCTGCAGCAGTTTTGTTCATTTGAAAGTAATGAATGAGAACTTCCGGCAAGTGTTCTTTGCTTGGTGTAAATGTTGACGTATAAGTTATTAACATATGAAAATTTAAATGATTACTCTATTAATTAGATATTATTCAAACAAATTGATTTATTATTTCAATTCACAATTATATTTCGATATCTCACTAAATCTATTTTAAATAAATTCGCATTATTTGTACCTCTTATATTAATTGATTTACAACTATAAATATTCAAATATCACTTTATAAAGTAGACCGAAAACTCTTATTACTTACCCTAATATATATATAAAGTTTCATAATTTTAATTTTGTTGAATCAAATATGCGCACTTTGTTTTAATAATACATTTAAAATAAATTTCGAAATCAAAGTAAACTTCATTATTTAAAAATCTTAGCCTAATTAAATTCGTTCTAAACAATCCAGGCTTTTATATCTGCAAAATTTTATCATTTATAAAAATGAAAACATTTTTACTATTACCAAAGGTTGTTAGTGTTTTTTTTTGTTTATGACACAGTCTCTATGGTTTTTGTTCTAAATATAAATAATAAATAAATTTGGAGACATTTCTAAAAATTCTAATTAAACTACCAATAAATTTAAGGATTAATTAATTACGTAAGATTTAATTAAAAGGTTTATATTTTCAATTTGAAGCACATTGTATCAGGTAGGTACAAAAAGATTTTTACATAATTTTCGTAAATTAAAATTGGGTCCAAAATTTTTTTGGCTTTCAAAAAACATCGAAAGATTTTTAAACGTATTCATTTATTTTTGACTTTCTTTTTAATGATATCAACCTTATTCCGATCTTTGAGTAAACGTAATCACGTAAATACCCAAAGATATGATAAAAAAAAATTTTATGGTTTCGTAGACTTTCACATTTAACGACGATGTTTCTTTAAAATATTCTCAGTTTAAGTGGGTCGTTTTATAGATTTCAACATTTTTCTAAAAGAATTATAAGTGTATTTATTTAAAGACATTGATTAAAATAATTTTCAGAAATGTTATTGTTATTTTTTAATGTCCAAGGCTTAAAACAAAAGCCAACTTAACACAGAAAGAATTTATTTATCAGTAGGATGTATATGGTTGTAAGATTGAAGAAAGAATCAATTTGACCCTGATCGCTGATTTGAAGTCATGTAAAAGGACTTTGATATTTTACGGACTGTTTTGAAACATTTTTTTCTTACAGTACTTGTAGTCGTGTTTATTGATTAAATAAACGTTTCAGACTTAAGCGTGTATTTATTTGATCTCGTAAACATTACTATTTATTCTCGAACACAACTATGAGATTTATGAGTCAGGTATAAAGCTGATATTGATTAATATAAAATATTAAAAATACTTTTATTTTGAAGATATAAAAATATACTGTTTTTCAAATGGCGGGAAAATCATTAATCAAAATCACTAATTAAAATCATTAAAACTATTCTTCACATTTCTCATTCCTTCAACAAGATAAAATTATTTTAAAAAAAACTATCTTCAACACTATAATTCCTAATTGTAAATATTCAATTGCACACATAATACAAATTACGAATATTTTCTTTCACGTTGTATTTCTATTATTATATTAAATGAAACGAGACTGCCTTTTATTGTAATAATATGTAGGCAATATTTTGTAAAAAAATTCTTCGAGAATATTTAACAGATTTTTATTTTTTAAATCATACAAAAGACTCGATATAGGGTGAAATGTTTAATTTAACGCAGTGTAATTAAGGATGTGTTTTATCAGGCTATTATAACATATCAATATTTAAATATTTTATAATTTTAATATTTATCAATAATAAAAGTAATGTTCCTTTTAGTCATGGGGTCGCAGAAAAACATTAACGGGTGAAGAAATGAACTTTTCTTTTTCGGAAATTTGTTAGGTCGGTCTGAAAGTGCCATAAGAAATTATCTGAAAAAAATGTTAACTACGGTGCCAGAAAAGGATTAAAATGTAACTCAAAACTCACTTCCTATCAGAAATGCAAGATCAAATATGAAGCGATAAAGACTAGATTAAGCGCGCTACAAATAAAGAATAAACTTATAATACCAGTTACTAAAAAAAATAATGGTAACGTATTGCGCTTAAGATAATTTCATTTATCACAATATTTTTCGATTTTAAACTATTTTCTTCACTAATTTCCACAGGTCTTTCACTTGGTTGCATCGAAAAAAATTGTTAGACAGATGAAAATTCTCGGATACAGTTATAAAAGGTGGCCTGAGATACCATATACTGAGATACCATTAAGTTGAATAATAAATTCCTTCTTACTAGATCTCTTGAGAAATAAAATGAACCACACTGTGAAATTCCACATTTTCGTACAATTTTTGAATTAATCTAATCTGGTGCAAGTAGAAATTACAATATTTAAACCAATAATATATTTCATATTTAAATATGATTATTATTTTACTTGGAAAATTTTATTTAAGTATCTTAAATACTTCTGGTAGAGTCCAAGTACTTTTTAGCCTTATTGTGTGTATTTTTAATTAATTTAACATTTTTAGAGAATGTAATCATTTGTAATGTTAATAATTTCGAAAAATATTGATATTATAATTTCACCAATCAGAAATCAAGCATGACAGCTATAAATGAATTTTTTATTGCTAATTAAAAATTAACATTATAATAAATAATGGAAATAATAATTATAATTTTTACAAAAATATTTGAAAAACCTCTATACTTCATAAAAAATTTATTTCCAACCTGGGATTCATATTCACTTGTTTGATTATCACCAGATCTATATTTTTGGAATCTGGCTGTTGTAAGCTTTGATATTGACGTGGTAAGTCTTTCTCTTTCATTTATAAAATCTCGATGGGTTTTCGGTCTACTGATACTTAGTAGGGGTGATATAGTTTGCCTAGACATTGGATCACACTGATTATACATGAGATTGTATGGTTGACTTTGAGATAAGCCCTTTCCCTCTAAAATATAATTAATAATATTAAAATTTTCAATGAGATTGACTGATTACGTTATTTTCTTTATTCATAATTTCAACACACCTGGTATTTGGAAAATAATAGATTCTGTCAAAGCCCGTAATTCTCGTCTCCAAGTGTCCAAAAATGGTATATTTCCAGTTGACACTTCCTCATTTAAATTAGATTTCCTTTTTGTTCTAGAGATAGCTATCCCAGTGAGTGTATTCACAGGATTAAGAAAATTGTCGCCTTCTATTTCTGTGCTTAAAGTTTGTTGTTTCTAGAAAATAACAAATATTATTATTAAAATTAAAACTATTATTATTAATTATTTATTATTATTATTAACTAATTATTATTATTGCCATTGTGAGATAAATTGAAAATTTGTCGAGGGATCTAACTCAGCGGCCAGAGCAGTGCATGCGCATGTGAAAGGTTTAATGATTTTGACTTAAAAGTTGACAATTAAAAAAATAATTATTTTTCTGATGATAATAAATAAATTTTTGATTTTCAGTTCTACGTATTTTTATTTTTTTATTATGATAAAAATAAAATAAATATTTCAAGTCAGATTTTTAAAATTTATATTAATTTTACAAGTTTTATTAATTTAAATTATTATTTATTATTTAAAATTTTTATTTATTATTTGAAAATTTTATTATTTAAAAATGTTTTAGAAAATCAAAAAATACTTTCGAAAATAATTAAAATATTTTCTGTTTTATATGAGAAAAAAAATTGAAAATCCATGTTAAACATTTGTTGGAAGAAATATAAATAAATAATGGAGTCATTAATACATAATTAAAAAGAATTTTTATCGAAGTCTCGTATACTTTGGAAATACTGAAGAATAAACTCATTTATGTCGGCTCTGCAAATCATTCACACTTTTCACCAGATGAATTTTGAAAAAATCAAACGAACTTTATTTTTGTGTTTATTTTTTAAAACAAACAAATTTTTTTAGTTATTTAATATTATTTGGTAATATTTTATTTAAAATTGTAACATTGGTGAATTACGTGAACGTTGGTCAAATGAATTTTGTTTGAGTTTTAGGAATGGAAAAAGTTACCTTGGTTATTGGCGCATCAAAAACATGGCAAATTGGTATGTTTTGAAGACCAAAGAAATGCTTCACTCTTCTTGGGTGCGGATTGTGTCCAACGTCATAATTCCATCTGTGTACTTTGGGCAGGCTAAATTTTTGAGAAATAGTTCGAGAGTTCGGTTCAATGCTTGAAAGTCGGAAAGCATAAGGATAATCAAACATTGTTAATTGTGAAAGATATCTGTTAAAATGGTTAATAGCACTTTAATTTAACAGTATTGAAAGAACCATCAACTTTGCATACTATTTTGATAAGATAATGTGATATTTTGACTTGTGAAATTGGCTCTGCACATAAATTGATGACATCTTCAGCTTCAACGGTACCAAACACATTCTGTCAATAAGAAAATAGCGTCGATTTTGTATAACTTACACTACAGAAATATTACCATCAGATTAAAAAGGAAATAAATCATCATTTTCATTTAGAGTAATATTTTTATTTTACATATACGCATATATACTGAATTCCTCATCTCTGATTATTTTCAAGTCTAATCAATAACGAAATTAAATAAGTTGTGATAAAAATTCTGATAATAGGAATTCCGAAGAACATAATCCACATCAAATAACTTCAGCCATGTAATATAAAATTTTAGAAAATCGATTTCTCATTCATTGTGATGATGTGTGCTTGTTAAACATTCCTCACTATTTTTTAATTCTCTAGTAAAAAAAACCATTGGGCGAATCCCAAAAAAACAAAATTAAATAATAATTATCCTTATAAAAAGAAAAAAAAGACAAAGGAACATTATAAGTAAATAGTTCTTACAGTGATAAGTAATTCGTTACTTAAAGGCACGAGTCCATTTGGTAATGTTGAGACAGCGATTTATAAGTTGGTTGGTGAGTTGATGGATCAATCGAGGTACCGAAGCTCAGCTTAATAATTGTTAGTGTTTTCCTCAAAGAAATATGTAACTTTAGCTCAAACTTTTAACTCCTCACTTCATTACTATTGTGTTCGTTTTATTGAAACTATTACAGAAATCTGTACTCGGTTGAATTAAAACAATCTCAATAAAACCTTATCTCGGTTCGCTTCCAAAGTGAATCAAGACAATCACAGAAAATCTTTATTACAATTATAACAATTTACAATAACAAAAAATATAAATCACAGAAAGTCACAATAAATGTTTGAAATTTAATAAAACACTAAAGAATCAATCAAATATCACTTAGATATATCACTGGGTCGTCCTCTAGGTTTTGCTTGGTCCCCTATGGATTCCCAAGCTCGATGGTGCCCATTTTTAAATCCTGCAGCAAAGTGGTCATAATAAATAGTAAATTTACAAGAAAAATCTTTTTTTTCGGAATAATCTTTTCACATTTGAAATAAGCTTCGGAAAATCTTCTTGTAAAATAAATTCTCTTCAAAATTTAATCGGAATAAAATATTAACAAAACAATCTTGATAAATCTTTCTCTTTTTGGGCGAATATCTGGAGATAGACCTCTCATTATATAATCATAGATCGCCAATCTCTACCTTTAGAAGGCTATTCTGATTAATCAAAGAATTTTATATTTCGACGGCAAGATAAAATTACTTTTGTAATAATAATAAAGCACTATCCCGACGGCAGGGCATATTTCTTTTAATTATTATATTTTATCTTTATCTCGACGGCGATATAATATTATAATAAATTATTATTAAGTTTTTCCTAAAAGCGTTTATTTTAATAAACTTAATTATATTATTTTTTTAACGACCTTCTAATTTTAAATCTAGGCTTCGTGTCTGGCAAACCCAACATAATATATCTCTCTCCTGGAATTAGCTTCATAACTTCCAATTTTCATTATAAATAAATTCTCTTTATTCGATATCAACTTATTTTTAAAAATTTAATATTTGGAATCTGGTTAATTCGTGTGTATCCAAAACTTTCCAACTGGTCTCATTGATAAGGTGCATCAATGTTATATTTTACAGCTGGTTGTATTTTTAAAGTAGGTTTTTAAAATAGCCATACCGGTAGTACACAGAACGAGTAATCTGGATACTAGATCCCATTCCATTTTAAAGATAAAGTAATTCTTCTACATTTAAATTGAGTGGTTCAGGAGTATCACCTTACACTTGAATTTCACATTTACTTCCCGTATCAGAATGCAAAATTTTTGCAATCATTTAATATGTTAATATCAACACCATTTTAAACAAATTCTTAACTGACTCTAGGACACTACTGGATGAAGCTCGTTTTAGCCAACACAAAAAATCACTAAAATATATTATACCTATACCTGGTTACAGTAGTAACACAACAATCGGATAAAATTCAAAATAACTAACATTCTGCTACAGTTAGGAACCTAAAAATTTACTATTTTGCTAACATAATAACTGAAGTCGATAAACAAAATTTAAAAATTAGGGGAAAATAATATATATTAAGAGATAATCAAAAAAATATTAACGTAATTTCTTCATAATTGAAATGTTTTTTAAACAAGCAGAGCTTTTTAATAGAAAAGTGTTGAAAGAAGAATAACCGATTTATTTCCGAATTTTATAAAATCCAAATACTGCAACCGATATTTTGATCTAATCCAGATTAGAAAAGATCGGAAATTGTGGATCCACGAAAGTCTGGAAGAAGAATATTTGAAAACAGCAGAGAGCAGAGTTGAGCGATGGTTTGGCAGACTAAATAAGACATCAGGTTTTGAAGAGATGCTGAAGAATAGTCAAGGAAAAGAAGTTTTATGTTTTGGTGAACATGGGTTGATTTTATTCTATCTTTCTCTTAATTTGTGAAGGCAATATACCAATCACAATGAATAAAGACAAATACTTTTTGAAACTTTTTTTATAATAAAAATTTTTTTAAAAGGTATTTTAAAAATAAATTCACACACTCTTAAACTCAAAAGATCAAATTGACTATTAATTAATTTAAGAAGAGTTCAATAAACAAAAAGAAATGTGCAGATGCCTTGAAGAAAAAATACCAAATCTGATATCTAGTTTATCAGACCGTAAGTGCCGGAAATGAAGATAAAAAGAAGAAATTAGATAATTTTTATAAAGACAGAGACGGGAAATTATATATATATATATATATATATATATATATATATATGTATTAGTCTTGTGAACAATAATCTTTTATTTTTTAAATAAACGCCATTTAACGAATTTTTACGAAAGCACAATATTTTATTCAATAAACTAGTATCTTGAAACATGTTTCGATCTTTTCATTCAGATCTTCTTCAGTCAATTTT
>JBBMKC010120496.1:0-16248 GCA_037834085.1 Bipalium vagum
TCATTATCGACTAATTTGCACTCCTCAATTGTATTGTGTTCTTGTAATATTTCTGATCCTTTGATAATAGACAAATCTTTTGAATTTATTTTTTCATGATTAATAATTTGTTTTAATTGAGAAATCGTTACGGTTTTGTCCAGCTGCATTATTTCTGGAACAAAGATATTTCCTCTTATTTGCAAAATAGTTGTCCTATTGATATTTATTAATTTAATAAATATTATTTAATTACATTTAAACCCTTTTTTCAGTTCGCTGTTCATAATACAACAAATAGGATTTGATTCTAGCCCCACAGATTTAGGCAAAAATTGATTATCATCGAGAATTTCGCCATTATAATGTAGTTGCATCATTTTAAAATCATTCACTGTTGTTGTATTCACTAATTTAGCACAAATTTTTTGTTTTAATGCCACAATGTTATCATTCTCTTGGACAAATAGTTTCAGTGATCTATGAAACTCGGGTATATTAAAATAAATATTAACACCAATCACATCTGAAATATATGAATATATTCAACATCTTCATCAAATATTCCAATAGCAAAAAATATCAATGAAAAGCTGAAGTAGACTTGGCAATAACTTATTGAAAAGAATCCAAAATCACTTATAAAAGAAATATTCAAAAGAATCAAAATTTTCATATCAATAGACTCTTCAGATGAAATTACTTTTATCAAGCAATTAAAAGAATCTATTACTATTATCATAACAGATCGTTATAACACATATCTTTAATATTATATCAAGAAAGGAAACTTAGGCAGTTTTTAAAGGGTTCAGTTTATATTCCAGAGATCTATTATTCTACTTGATATTGTAATCTTTGTATCTCGAATTCTGACTCCAATTGTTTGTTCGTCTACAGTGATAATCATTAATAAAAATAGTGGTAGACAAAACCATTTATTCAGTTTTGGCTTTAATACTGCTGCCACTATTGGTTGTTCCTCGACTAGTTGTCTAGATCGCAATGGATATCCCGAGCTCATTTCTTCTATCACTTTCTTGCATCTGTTCACGTGCACTATAATTGAGGACTTTCCTCCTCTTTTGATTTTTAGTTGTAAATTCGTGGGAGTAACTTTTTCAACTATATATGATCCTTTGAAAATTCTTTAAAGCTTCGGCAATTCTTCTTTTCATTACTTTGTCTCCAACTTGTATTGAATGTGGTTTTTCGCGTTTATCGTAATTGTCTTTGTATTTTTCTTGATTGTACTTCATATGCAATCCTGCTCTCTGCCAGGCCTTTTGATATCTTTCATGCATTACCATTTTATAATTTTCTTCTAAATATTGTGATGCTGAAAATTCCAGATCTACTGGCATGTTCTTATCTCTTAGATACATGAGATAAAACGACGTTTTTCCTCAGGATGGGTGCACAGCATATCTGTAGGCAAATAAACACGATGCAATATGTGCTTATATATATTGGCTTATGTTGACAACATTTTTAATAAAGTACCATTAAATTTCTCTACCAAGCCACCTGTTTGTGATCGATAAGGTGATGTGTTCAATTTTAATATCGCGAACATGAAGCATATTTCTTTTATAACCACACTCATAAAATTAGTACCGCGATATGTCAGCAACTTTCGTGGTGCTCCGTATCTAAAGACGATTTATTCGACAAATATTTTTGGCTACTATTTCTGCCTTTTGATTTTTCATGGGAAAGGCCACTGGTCATTTTGTAAAGTAGTCACACATCACAAAAATATACTTTTCCTCTTATCGTTTCTGGTAGTGGCCTACTACATCTATTGCTGTTAGCTCCATTGGTTTGGTTGGAACTGATATAGGCTGCAATGGTAAAAGATTTTTGTGCCTGTTCCTTGTCTTGTTTGATAGACTGCTATACTGCTATATATATATATCCTCTTCCACAAATTCTTTTTCTGGCTCTTGCTTTATTCTCGACAATGCGTCAGCATTCGCATTTGGTTTTTCAGTTCTATATCAGATTTCTGTGTCGTATTCTTGTAGAATTAGAACAACGTCTGATTAATCTGCTTTCGGTGTGAAAGAGTGAAAGAGGATAACATTTTTACGAATTCATAAAGAAGATATTTTATCTAAAATTACTTTATTTTGTTCTCAGATTAATTTAAAAGCAGTTTTTTGCTAACAAACGGTAATTGAATTTAAAGCACGATAATCGAAAATCAAATATAAAAGTATTGGGCACGCTAATCGTGTCTAAATTAACTTAAAAAATTACCTACCATTAGTCGTTTTGATCTATTATCTTTAAATAAAACATAAATTAAGAGTTTATTTAAGTCATTCAATAAAAGTTGGAATCTGTGCATATAAATATAAATTATATAAAACGCAACTTTATCTGTTCATTCTTTCTACATTATTAAATCATTGTGTTCAGTTTTTTATAGTAATCAGAACAACTTTAAATCGTAAAACAACAAACTCAACATTATAATGAAAAAAATTATATATTATGAAATAAAAATAAATAATATAACCGAAACCAACTTAGTATCTGTTTCAAATTGCTTTCAATGGCTTGCTTTTGAATTTCTAAAAGAACAAGACTTAATTTAAATATCCAAATGTGTAATTTTTAATTATTATTGTGATTAGAAAATAGAAAATATATATTATTTCATGATTCGCAAAAATAAAATAATGCAAAATTTTTATCAACTATAAGGATGATATTTTGCGTTATTTTTTTAACACCCTGTATAATTTATGAATTTTCTTAAAATTTTTTTTCTAATTTCTAAAAAATATGTCCAAAAAGATGTCATTGATTTATGAGAATATTTTTTAGATGTTTTGAATCAATTTTATAATCACTAAAATCTATAAAATACCTGTAAATCGATCCCAAAAATATAAAGTTTGTTATATATCGTAGAAATTTGTCATTCAAAATTTAGCTTTTGTTTTAGGGTTGAATTTAATTTTGCCAGATTTTAAAATATAATTTCTATGGATCAATGTTACGAAGGTTGTCCTTTAAGTTTTACATAGAGACAAAAATATGGAAAAAAGACTAAAATACTTTATTGCTTTTCAAAATATTTTTAACAAAGATTTATGCACTTCCATGCGTTGAAACCAATTATGAAAGCAGTTATTCCACTCATCAACACCAAAAATTTCCATTTTGAACATGTCGATTGCCTCTTCCGGTGACTTGAGCCGTTGCCCACGAAGTTTATGCTTGATGTTTGAAAATATGAAAAAGTTGTTTGGGCTTGAGTTGGGACTATATGGTGGATGACCAAATAATTCTACATTTTGAAGTGATATAACAATCTATTGTTGCTAGAGCTGTATGTGAACTGGCCTTGTCGCGATGAAGAATGATTTGGGGTTTTATGTTTATTCTTCGAAGAACTGAAATTATTTCTGGCAAACATATTGTTGTATATAATTGCGTATTAATTGTTTTTTCATTTTATAAAGGAATTGTAGGGACTTGGCCTGCTTTTGAGACAAACATTGAGATCATCTGCTTTGATACACTACGAGAACGGGTAACTTTTGTCGAACTCTCTTCAGATTGGCACACCCAAACACAAGATTGACTTTTCTTTTCAGGCTCGTACGAATAAATTTATGATTCGTCATCACTGACAATGTTGCATATATTTTTGAGCTTCCGTTGTTGATTCTATTCAAGGTTTTTCGGCCCCAATTGACTCCAGATCCTTTTTTTCATCATTTAGATGTGAGATTCAACTGGAAACTAACTTCCCCACATTCAGTTCCTCGTGCAGGATCTTATACAATAAGGTCTTTAAAATTCTAAACGAACACTTCATTTCACAATATGTTGCATGTCGTTCTCCCTTGACTAGCTGATTTACAGCATCGATTTTTTTATCGGTAACTTCTGGCCTTGGTGCAACAGTTCTTCGCTCATCGATCAGACTAGAGCGTCCACGTTGACAATCTCATTACCAGCAGGAAATTGTGAACTGTTGTGGTGCCTCATCCCCAAGAACAGATATCATTTAAGATCGACATTGTTCTTCAGATAATCTTCTTCGAAAATTTTACAGGATTATTACTCGTACATTTTCTCTCGTGAATTCAATTTTTTCATTGATTATGTTTTTAAATATTTGCTGTAAACAAAGACTTTGAAATAATTTAAACAAAATTTATAATTTTTAGTATCTAAATGTAGACATTTGCTTTACATAATCCTATTTTATTATTATTGGATAGTTGTATGCACCCATATGCAAAACTTAAAAGAACCCCTTGTATAACGTTCGATTTTATTTCTTACTGGGAAAAACTGCGCGGGAAACATTAATCAAGGTGACTGATCAAAAACTGATTTTAGATGGGTTAAGAAGACCGAAAATTGAGCTTTTAGGTTACTTATCAAAATTTTTAATACCACAAGTGTTTACGGATGAACGTTTTAGCACAAAAACTGAAAATCACTGTCACAATGTAAAATAAACCAGTTGAAAAAGATTTAACAATTGTTTAATAAATCTTTATTGATAAAGTTCTTTTACAATGGTCTAGGGTACAATTTTTAGGAGATCTTAACTGTCGATCAAAGATATCTTTAGACACAGAATAGTCTGGTGTGCTAAAGTCCTCAGATGTTTGCCAGCTAGCAACTGTGCAAACTTAAAACAAAACGGAAAAACAAGAAGAACAATAAAAATTTATATAATACTCGATTAAGAACCGAGTATTTATTTGTAAGAATAATGAATTCAGAATTTAAGTCAATCGGTTAAGATTCCTAAAATTTGTTATTTTATATCAAATTTAATTTAATAAGGATACTTCTGTTTCGATTAAATCGAACAGAGTATATGTAATAACAATAATGTTAATAATAAAAATAATGTTTACTAGTAGTTCTGAGTGTTCTGCCTACCACTACCACTGTCACTTGAAAATGAAGTGTAGGAGAAAGGTTGCGAGGGAGGTGGTCGGTGTAAGATAGCTTCATTGCTATTATGAATATGTATTTCTTCCATCATTAGTCAAAGATCTTTTGCCAGGGATAGTTCAATACTGAATCATATTTCCCGTAAGAGATGTGTGTCTTGAACAAACTGAACATCTTTCTAGTCGGAACTTGCTCTTACCAAAGGTGCTAAATCCTTAATGTTGAGGCGGGTAGTCAAAGAATTTAACCTTAGGGTTCCGTTTGGTTGTTGATTCAGTAATTCCCTGAGTTGTGGTATATATTGAAAATCAATATATCCAGCAATCAGAGTGGTAGGAATGCTGCAAATTGTTAGAAAATAGTCAAACTGATTTGCGACGAGTATTTCATCTGCAACGGCTTCTTTGACATCCTTAAAAGCTTGGAGGTCGTGAGTACCACAATTAACGGCTGCGTCTGATATGCCGAATTGCTTAAAATTTGACTTTTACCGATTACGAGGAGAGATGATGGTGCGAAGGACATTTTTGCTATGGTAATTCAAAACATGTATGTCGAAAGAAACATGCTCTGAAATTAGACTACCGGATTTGAAGGTAGTGAGTTCAACAAAAACTTTTCGCTGTAGGACCAAAAGCCACATGAAATAGCGATGGAAAATATCAGCAATAAAAAAAACTAGCACGAATATCAAAGTCGAAAAGTGCATGCTCATCATTCTTCTGATATTAAAGAGTTAATTCACCACAAATTTGTTCCTGGAGACCAAACTGTTGATCAATATATTTACAAAAATGTTCTCACGAGATTATTTGAAAAAATACAAAAGAAAAGACCATTAAAACCGATTTCGTTTACATATTTTTCAAAGCTAAAAAAACTAGTAGTTTTTCTAAATATTAAAAAAAGGTTACCATTAAAAGAATGAGTTTGAGCAGCATACTAAAATAAAGATTCCCCATTATTGCACAGCAAACAGATATGTTTCTTGATCTTAAAGATTGGACAACCTGAATAAGTTTTTTACCTCTCTTAGATTTTATGTTTAGATTAAAGCCAACTTCGTCAATAAAAAAATACGTTACTTTCAGAAACTTGAAAAGGAAGCTTAATAAATTCTTTTTCATAGCAAAATCTTGAATTTTTATTTTCATTTCTTTTTTCTGGAATATTATGCACCCGTTTCAAGGTATAATTACAAAAATTCTGTAAAATCTGATATAACATTGTTGATTGAATTCTTTAAAACATTATCAAGAATTTTTGTTAAAGAGATTGAACAGTCGTCATCAATCCATTCTGTAATAACATTTTGCTGTTCAAAATAACAAAGTCCAAATTAAACTATACTATATCAAAATTAAAATAACATTTTCAACATAGACATTTACAATGTCAAAATAGAGTTGAAAACGGTATATGGTTGGGCTAAAGATATGAGTCAAATGGATATTACGTTCGAGATAAATGCTAATGACAATATCATTTATGACTGGTTTATTTTTTGTCGTGAATCGTATGAGCAATGATTGGAAAATAACGCGATAGAAATAAATTATTTATCATATTATGCGATGCTTTTACATATCAAAATTATATATATTAAAAATGGTCCGATTAATTATATCGTAATATCCACACAATCGTATTAATCGACTTCCTCTGCATATGGTATGAATAAACAAGGAAAAACATTGGTGGAAGAAATTGATGAGACAGCGACAGTGTTGATGTTTTTTGGTATACGCATCTGACTGATGAAAGGAAGCATTTGAGCAGCATATAATACGATGGATATTAATAAGAATTCATTAATTAATCCCATTAATTGCTGATGGCGTATATACTCAAATCTTATATCAACCAAATTTTTTGGAACTCATACTCAGTCAATGGAACATTTGTAGATAAGATGTAAACGCAAAATTCGTCGTAGGTTTGGAATCATTAATGATCTCTATCTTTCCTATTTGCATGAATTTGTTTGCAGAACTTTATCAAAACAACAAAACCAAAGTCGTTTATTAGGGTGGGTCATCATCATTTTCGTTTTTTTATAAGAGAGTTAAAAACGAAATTAAAACAAGAAAATATTTTATTAATTCTCAAAGCAAAGTTACATTACATTCAATGATCTTAAGTCATCTGTCCATCAATTTTTCCATTCCGTGATGATGCCAATCCTTGTCTTTGGACATAAAACAGTCTCGAAATTCCGTTATTGAAGGTATGTCCTTTGAGGAAATGTGCTTATCAAAAAAGATAATAATCCGATGGCTCCAGATTCGGACTATACGCTGGATGTGTTAAAAGCTCAACAGATTCTAATTCTTTGAATTTTTTTCTTCGCTGTGTGTAGTTTGGCGTTATCTTGTTCCAGAAGGACTCGCTTTCTATATCAATGTCGGATATTTTTACAGTAATTTGGCAAACATGCGATCTATATCAGGATTGGTGTAGATTCCACTTTTCATCTGAAGTAACAATTTGGTGAATAAATCGGTCATCATGTGGATTTTGAAGCAGTTTTGCCTGACTTTATGTTAACTTAATGTCTCGAATCATGGCTATTACGAACTTCTTATTAACTTTATTCAAGCAAATCTTTATTCTGCTCTTCAGCTGCTAAATGAAAATTGATTTTCAACCGTCTCTGTAAACCTCAAGGCACAGAAGATTCGAAAAGCCATCAATTGATCTCATTTTGTTCGCATATATTGGGACAAAAATTATTTTTTCATAGTCAATCAATGTTAAGTTTTCGTCCAGTAATGACTTCTAGCAAGATCAGACAAGAATATTATTTTATCTTCCAAGTGCCCTGGTAATCTTTTTCAATTTGATTGAAACCAATTTTCTCTACATTTTGACTCACTGTTTCTTTCGAAATTCAAAATTGTTCACCAAACTTCCGATTACAGACTCCAATATTGTTCTTAGCAGCATTTTTCAATGAAAGGAGTTCAATCTGATTTAAAAGTCTTGAAAAACCTCTCCTTTTGTGCCAGAACGTGGTTTATCAGCGTCGAAAAGTATTTCTTACGAAACGAAATATATTTCTTATAATATCTGCTTTTTCTCTGATAATTTTAGCATTGTATTTACTTTATAAATAAAAAAATGTATTAAACTCGGATGAATGAGGCATATTAGAACGAATTATCACTAAAGATAAATGAAAAATACTACACATAACGAATAAAAGAGAAAAGTTATAAAACTAACGTAAAATTTGTATAGCAATATCTTCGGATAATGAAGGATTCGAAATCGTAACGTTGTCATCTAAAGATAATTATAAAAATATTATAAATGATAAAATTTATATATATAATATTAAGAGAAAAATATGTGAAAACAATACATCAGTCATCAAGAAGTGACAGGTTTGGTAGATCGAATAAGTATTGTCAGTCGTAAAGAAAAATAACAAAGATAAATCAATATCAATTTGGTAAATTTAAATAACATGTTTTCATTGAAAAGCGAAAATTTTTAAATGAGCCTTAAAGTAGTACAATATTAAAGTTTCACACGATTCATTGTTATAAAGAGAATGAATCACAATCAAATAATGGCAGAATTGTTTGGTGTCTATCAAAAAGCACTACCCATATACGAACAATGCATCGTTGTTAAGATGAATTTCTGAATTTTAGGACACTTGTTTTCCATGACCACAAGTATGGATGGCCTCCTGAAATCAATGACAAAATAACTAAGAAGCTGATGAAATTATGTAGACTTTGAAGGAAATTATTTTGAGAAATAGCGTCTATGCTGGTTGCATGTTCTTTTTCAAAATATAATAAATTTTGCATGACTTTCTGAACCAGTGACAAAACTTATTGTGCGAATCGCGAAAATTATATATTTTTGTAATTTCTTAAAAATTGAAAATATCTTCTACATGAACCACTATTTTATTAAAACAAGAATTTATTGAATATAATCACAATCATTATAATTCTTTGTTGATTTTTTTCACTTTTCAAGCCCATTTATTAACAACTTTAAAATTTTAAAATCGCTGTTCTCAGTCCCCAACTGTTATTTATTTAAACAACCTGAAGAGGAAGTGATTTGCTAATTCATTCTACAACTTTTTTTCTGTCAACACTGTTGAACTGTACCAGCCTACATGTTCCTACATGATTTACCAACAAATAAAAAATTTGAAAAAGTCGGCAACTGTAGAAATTGCTATGGGAAAGAAGAAACTTCCTCACACGCCTTATGCAGCTGCATCTACATAAGCCTATGGTACGAAAAATGGACAATGATGTACGCGAAATCTTAGTTAATTTGTTGACCAAGCTTAAAAAGCAATGGGAAATGCACGTTGAAAAGAAATGAATTTTTCAGGAAAAAATATAATTCCTGATATAAAATTAGTGAATAAGAGGCTTAAAAGATATTTAATTATAGACGTCAAAGCTCCCTTTGAATCAGAGATTTCTATCAAGGTTAATGACGAAACAAAAAAGCAAAAATATCAGACTTTATTGGATGAAGCTCAATCCGAACTCGGAAGAACATAGTATTATGATATCAGAACATTTATAACCGGTGCCGGGGATTCGTGGATCCGATCAAACTATCAAACACTCGGGGCATTTGGATTTAAAATAGTAGAAATTAATTTAATTATGGAAAATGTGCGGCCAGAACGATCATTAACACCCATAATATCTGGAAAATATTCATAGCCAGAGCAGAGACAAACATTAAAAAAAACTTCCCCATGTCAATGACAACCACATCTTTGATTTGAAATGAATCACTGTTTTTGTTTTAGTGCCGTCGAAATAATATTTGGTTAATACATATGATGCGAAGAACAACTGTGGTTTTTCTTCAAGGAAATTTTTTTACAAAAATCTTTCCTTTTTATTTCAATCAGTCAATTATTATAAATAAAACTGCAATCCATTTTAAACTTTACAAATCTCTTTAACATCAGACAGTGATAATTAAGTACCGTCTAATTAATTTATTAACTATGGGCTATTTTTCACATTTTTGAAATTTTATATAATTGGTTTAATTTTTCAGTTTACATCTTAAAATCGATTAATCAAGTTTGCTAAGATTTAAAATGACCTTTTCATAAGCAATCGATAACTTTCATGTGTATTTTTATATTGACGGAACACCTAAAGTTATATTATACATTAAACAATTAGATTGTACTAAAAGTTCTTCATTTGTTTACCAAAAATATCACATCAATGCCATATCAAAGATATGGGATTCATGAAAGTAATAACTTCAGGAAAATCACACTAGATAACGCTTTGAACGGAACAAAATAGCTAATTTTTGAAACAATTGGCAATGAGATAAAAAATAGATTTACCACAACAATGTTCATTAGAAAAGATCGTCGTAAAAGTTAAAGGAAGCAGTACATACGTCGTCTAAGATTGATATTCTATATTCTATTTGACTTTTCGGAAAAATCAATGAACTTTGTTTAAAAAGTATTACCACATGTACCCTATATTCTAGACCTCATCCTTTCCGATTACCATATTTTCGCTATATGCAAAACTTCTAATGATAAATTTTTTAATAATGACGATGACTTCAAGTCCAAATCTGCAGTTTTGAAGAGTTGAACAAGGAATTTTTATGCTTCATAGGAGATGGCACTGACCCTTGATAACAGTGGATAATTCAAAATTTGATAGAAATATATTTTCTTATAGTATCATGTTTTTTATTTCTTTAAAAATGTAAGCTATTGATTTCTTCCAAACCAATTATTTTTGATACATTAATATTAATAATATTTATTATTTCTCTTATTTGATTATAAAAATTATGAAAGCAGTTGAACTGAAAATACAAAAATCGTTTTACACCCATTTATCGATTACGATACTAACTTGAAGTATTGGGAATATGAATTAGTGAGACAGTATCTTCAACATCGACATCTGAAAACGAACTTTCATTAGAAAATGCATTAGAATGAAAAAAAAAACATTAATTATTCAAGTTTAAAACCTTTTGCATATATATATTTGAAGAATGCTACTCATAAAAACCTTTCTGATTGATAAAATAATAATTTTAAATTATTTTCCTTACCGAAAACTTGATTTTAAAAATGAATAGAGTAAAACTTGTTAAATTGATCATCTCCTGTTACCAAAATCGTTCAATTTAAAATGTTTTAGATAATATATACAGTGTGTCAAGTAAGTTTTAAGACTGCATGTGAAATCAAAAGAAACCAATATGCAGAAATTTTATTTATTCAGAATAGTTCACTCTTGCTTCAATGCACCGGTTACAACGATTCATTAAAGATTGAAATGCCGGTTCAAGCTCATGTTGCGGAATTTCCTCCAAATGCGCATCGATGCCGTTTGTATGATTGGCACATCATCAAAATAACACCATTTTAACTTCATTTTGATTTTCTGGCCTAAGGAAAAGTATGAATGTGCTAAATCAGGAGAATACGATGGCTGATTCCACACACAGACATTTTGTTTTTTCAAAAACCGAGAAGGTAAACACAGTATTTAACTTTTTAGATACTATTGTTTGTATTAATTTTGCAAATGGTGATAAAGTGGAATCAAAATCATTATAAATAACAAAGGTAGATAATATTGTTAAGTGCTCCATTGCTCTGGACACTGTTAATTCTTTTTGAATTCAGATATTTCACTGGATGGCAATAATAAACCTTAAAAGCTCTAATGATCCCTGTGTCAACTGACTATTTTCCTGTAGTTTTATTAACTAAGCTAACTTTACTTTTAGTATTTATTTAAATTATCTAGTTAAAGTATATATTATTATTCGTAAAAAATATATGAGAAAAAAATACTTTCTTGCTGGCTTCTACGTTGTTTGACATCTAGATGAAGTATTAAATAATTATTAAAATAAATATTTCAAAAATTAAAAGAAACAATACTTTCTTGATGGTTTCTGCGTCGCTTGACATCTAGATGAGATATTATTTAATTATAATTAATTATTATTATTTATTGATAAGTATTAATTAATTATCAATTTTATAAATAATGTTTCACTTAAATAACAAATACAATTAATGAAAATAGTTAAATATTATTGACCAGTGTTTATAAAGATTTTAATTGAAATTAATAAATAATTAGTAAATATATTAATCAATCAAAATAATAAATTAAGAACTAATTATATTTTTATTTCGATGGAACAGTTTTAAAATTATCTCAATAAAACAGGTCGAAATTAAATTATTTCGATAAATTATTATTGATTAAAATTATTTTTAATTAATCGGAAAAAACACTATTAATCCATTAATTTTTTTATTTACTAATTTGTATATTGATTTCTGAGTTTTTTTAATTAATGTTTATAACAATCTCTCACGATCACAATAAATTATTCAAAATTGTTTTTTTTTGTTTTTTTAAAATGAAACTCGTAGATTTATCTAAAATTTTGTTGATTTTATTTAGTTGAAAATGTTCACTATTTTGTGTCATCAGGTACATATTTAGATTACTCAAAATTAGTCCATGATAACTGTAAGCAATATTTATTTAATAAAGTAATTTAAATTTCAAAACGGCATTATTTAGATAGGCTGATAAAATCTTCGAAATATGCCTAATAAAAATAAAACTGTTTTGAATATCTTTGTTTTTTTAATGAAAATCATCGAGAAATCTGGTAACACAGGAAGAAATTATTCAGTATATAACTGTTAGAAATATGTAAGACATCAACAGTCATCAGACATCAATGGTGTACTTAAACTTAGAAGAAGCCTAGATTAGAGTAGAAGCAAGAATTTTAGGAAAGTAATCAAGAAATAAATGGTAATGGTATAGTTAATATTGTTACTGAAGATGCCGGAAGTATATTTAAAAGACAACTTTCATAATATTTCGGTACACCCGGGTCATCCATGTAATATATGTGATCTACGCTGCACAACTTATTTAGACTGAGTCACATAGAAATTGTGTTCGACAGAAATATCTATAACGATAGACGTTATATGACACTATAGTCAGAATCACTTTAAAAGTTTTTACACAAAAAGAACCTCTAGTTCGGCATCCAATCATGCAATACAGCATTCAATTGGAAATATTTTTTTCATCTAAATCTTTAAAGATAGTTTATAAATCCCAATGAAAATTTGTATTTTGATGCAGGAAAGCGTTGAGAACAACCTTTACCAATTTCAAATAACTCTATTAGCTTCCGTTCCTCTTCAATTGATAAATATATTCTCTTTTCTTTTTTTACCCTTGTTACAAATTCATAAAATAAAAAACATATTCAAACTTTATTTATTTAAAACAAACCAATGTTCATTGTTCACAATGACCAAGAGGGTCAGTTGGTTTTGATTTTTGAAAATCAAAGAAAGAAAAGCAAAAAAATATTTCGATATGAAAGAATTTTCTAAAGAGACATTATCCATAAGATTTACAATATGGATACACAAATAACATATTGATCTGGCCAATTTTTCACAATTTAAAATTTTTGAAAATAAATAAAATTTACGGCATTAACAATTAATCAATATAAACTTACTCAGAAAATGAGCTGTGCTTTCAATCACAAGCAGTATTGAAATTATCAAGATCAGAATTACTGAATAAAATTCTTACATCTGTCTTAAGAAGTATTCAATTACCGAATATTAAAATGGTCCACATAGAAGGTTGACCTAAAATAACAAATTAAAAGTTGGAACCTTTAAATTGAAATGTTCAGAATTTAATTTTCTAAATATATATGTATTTAAAAAACAAGTGCTTGGCGTCAAAATGTATTTATTTACTAAAATAATAATAAGATGCCCATTTCCTCCTTATTTCAGGTGAAAATATCAATATTTTTCTATTTCAAATCGAAGTTTTATTTAAAATAATAAAAAGTATATTTATAAATGTTTGTTCAGTTTTCATTGGCTCAAATTATTTTAAAAAATGAATTCCATTTTTAAAATTTCGCAACGTATACTTTCTTATAATAATTTCATTATAGTTTTTAAAGGTTTTTTCCCCTATAATTCACAATCATATTTTTGTGTTAATCGAACCTTTTAGGAAGCTATACAATTGACATAATGAATTTTCAAAAAAATCTAAATAAAGAATGATAAATTGTTTAAATACATTATTTTTAAACTAAAAAAATTTAAATTTGAATCATTAATTGATTTAATTTATGCAAAGGTTTTTAATATCTTGCAAAATAAACATACGCTATTTCTAGCAATTTTTTCTTTTAGATAAGTCCACTATTTATAGATGGACTAAACTAATAAAAGAGGGAAAATCATTACTTGCTCGAAATTCCCCTGGACGTAAAAGAACCGCAAGAACGAAAACATTTATCAAAAAAATTAACAGAAACCTTACAACAAACAAAAAAAGAAATCAGCTAAAAAGTTAGCTTTAGATTTCAAATGTTCAAGAGGAACTATTGGAAATATTATACATAATGGCTTGGGATTTAAGTGCTACAGGAAAATAAAAGTTCCCTATCTATCTGAGTCCCAAATCAATAGACGAAAGACGTGCGCATGTTGGTTAAGAAAAAGATTTAGTAAACAGGCAGTGAACAAAATAATGTTTAGTGAGAAGAATCTTTTGTTGCAGATGGTCAGTTTAATCCACACAATGACGTCGTTTATGCTGTGTCTAGAAAAGATGCAAATTTAAAAGGTGGACTTTTTCCAAAGAGAAAATATCCTTTGAAAGTGATGGTATGGGTTGGACTGACATATCAGGGTCTGACGAAACCTGTATTCTTACAAACAAAAACATCTTTTGATACAAGATTTTATATATCAAATGTACTTCCAATCGTTGCAAAATATGGAATGGAGCTCATTGGAAGCGATTTCATATATCAGCAGGATGGTGCTAGCTGTCACAGAAAAAAAGAAACGATTGCGGCATTCAAAAAGACTGGTATTTCAATAATAGCTCCAAATTATTGCCCACCAAATTCACCAGAAAGTCTTCTTGATTATTTCTTTTGGGATGAAGTATCAGAGAGACTGAAAACAAAAAATTGAAAATCGTACAAAACTGATTGAAAAGATTAAAGAAACAATTACACAAATTCCATTAAATATAATTCGCCAAGCCATCGATTCCTTTTCACAATGTATTTTGGTCATAGACAGACACAAAGAAGGGTTAATAATAAACTGTTTTAATTAAATAAAATTTGGTTTTATTCTTCATTAAATACTTTTAATTGAGTTATTTTAACATTATGATGTCTATGTCAAACGTTATTCAAAGAATTATCATTCTTTATTGGCCACCCGTTATATTTATTTCCGGAAGTTATTGAATTTATTTGATTCGTCTTTTTAAATTTTATTGTAACTGATTGAAAAGATTAAAGAAACAATTACACAAATTCCATTAAATATAATTCGCCAAGCAATCGATTCCTTTTCACAATGTATTTTGGTCATAGACAGACACAAAGAAGGGTTAATAATAAACTGTTTTAATTAAATAAAATTTGGTTTTATTCTTCATTAAATACTTTTAATTGAGTTATTTTAACATTATGATGTCTATGTCAAACGTTATTCAAAGAATTATCATTCTTTATTGGCCACCCGTTATATTTATTTCCGGAAGTTATTGAATTTATTTGATTCGTCTTTTTAAATTTTATTGTAACTCTTGCGGTTTTTTAGACATAACCTGTGTTAAACTGTCATCCAACTTGATATACACATCTGTTTTTAAACATGATGCCATTTATAACTTATATGTAATAAAATGACCGGTAAACCTAATAACGGTTTGTCGAATTATGTAATACTTATAAATAAATAATGTTCAAAGTTGAGAATTTATAAAAGGATCTATTTTTATGATGAAAAATTTAAACAAATTCACGATATCTCCTTGACATATCTTTATACTCATTTTCTGACATTTTTCTAACATTATTCATTAATTTAATATCATTACTTTTATTTTGTTTTTCAATGATTTAAACCTTAGCACCTATCGTCTACATTCAGAGAATGAGAAGAAACTTGTATTAAATTAATGTGAAAGAATTTTAATTGGATCTATTTTTTTCTAGAATGAAATCATTGATTTAATTTTGAAATATTGCGGTTTATTTTTAAAGAATTTAACAAGCTAAGTTTCATTAACCACACGGCCTAGAAAAGCTTGTTTAAATTTTTTTCTAAACAAACGATATTTTTTCTGTTAAATAGGTAATTAAAGATGTTCCTAAATCTGGTCAAAAGAGATATTGACCATCAGAATTATATTTGTAATAGAAGGAAGGTTTTTTTATGCAGTGCTTTAA
>JBBMKC010120607.1:0-16248 GCA_037834085.1 Bipalium vagum
AAACAGTTTAAAATTGTGACGCATATATTAATATTATTAAAACAAAAACACGGAGTGACTTATCGAACACCCTGTATTAATAATAATTCAAAATGAAATCAACACGATGTAAACAAAGAGTGGTGTGTGTAATCAATTTTTTAAAGCGTTAAAATGACAATAAATCATTTTTAATGCAAAGTTTGGTCAGGAGGACAGTTGAACAGATACTTGAATGTTATCAGAAGTTTGGTACAATAAAGTATTCCAAAAATTCTGTTCCCAAGCCAAATGCTTTAACTTCTAAGATTTTGAAGGTGTTCAGAAGAAATACGTCGAAAATCCATCAATTATCACCAGAAATTTGGCCAGATGATACAAATCAGTGTGTTCAGGGCTTAAAAGAAGTTAGTTATTGTGACAAGAAAGAAAACAGTTGCTCCAAAATATCAAAATTATTAACCAAAGAGAGCTTAAAAGGCCTGCAAAAGGTTGTACAGGAGTTTCGTGCAATGCGGTAGAAGCAAATTTATAATAATGGACGATGAGACATATTGTACACTTGATCACAACCTAGTGCTAGACGATTAATATTACAGCGTAGTAAATGGCAATGAGACAAATGCTATTCATAAAATTAAACCTATAGGAAATTTCTGTAAGAAGATTGGAATATGGCAAGCAATTGCACAAAATGGAGATGCCTCGCGACACTACATCTATTAAGGTACAATGAACGCAAGTATTTATTTGAAAGAGTGTATTCAGAAAATTGTTATACTCAAAATCAACTATTACAAACAAAATCATGATCTTCGGTTTTGACCTGATCTCGCAAGATACCACTATGCAAAAGTTTTCAGAAAGAATTTGTTGAAGAAAATATTGAATATGTCTCAAAGAAAGACAACAGCCCAAATACACCTAAGAATCGTAAGATTGAAACATTTTGGTATTTGTGCAAGCAGGAAATGAAGAAATTCAGGAAAATTCCGTCTCAAATACTAAAGTTCAAAAGAAAATGGATTGAACTTTCAGAAAGAGTCTCGGAAAAACATAGTTTGAATCTATTTTGAAAATTTAAGAGAAAACTCTATCAAACTTTGAAGCATGGTCTATATGCTTATGTTAAATAATAAATCTATGTCTGTAGATCTTAAATATATTTTGTTCTCATTTAACTTGGTTACAAATATTAATAATTTAATTTTGCGACATTAAACCTTGTTCATGCATTACATTTATACTTTTTAAACACTTTAATTCTCACTTAAGTGACAATTTTTGTCAATTAGAATATTTTATTGTGCTCATCTTTAAAATTGGTATTAATTTATTTTTTTTATTATTGAGACAATTCTTTATTTTAAATATAAGTTTTGGTTTTTAACATTCCTGTCAATAATAAATAATTTATCTTGAAGTCTTAATCAATGAGACTGACTTCGGTAAAATTTAACATTTTCATTTATAAGATAAGTCAATATTCAATTTAAGTGATAAATATTACAGAATTGATTCTTGTTTTATTAATATTAATGAAACCTTATTAGCGAAATATTTTTAGTAAAAATGTTATTTTTTTTGCAGTTTAGACGTTTTATTTTTATTGACTTCCTCTGTCCTGAGTAAGGAAATTTTCGAAATTGGCTTTATGAGTATCTGCACAGATCTTCTGCCAAAGCTTCCGTTGAAAATATTAATACTATTAAAGAAGAGTTCAAGCACATGAATAAATTGCTAAATTCTATTTGCTAAACTTCAACCTAAATGATACGTCCATCTGTGATTGATGAGACAGTACTCGAGGAACTAGTCACAGTCAATCCTTGATTATCGTACTGACACATGGCAAATATCCTTGTAGTGATACTACAATTAGGACTCATTTACATATGATTGGAAAGTCATACAGAGAAGGGGTTTGGGTGTCGCTTGATTTAACTGGAAAAAATAAGACATGTAGACTTTCGGTTTGCCAATCATTGATTCTGAAGAACAACAGCCAACCTTTTCTTCAACGTTTTGTCACTGGTGACGAAAAATGGATCATGTTTGACAATCCAAAGAGAAAAAGAAAATGGTTGTCTTCAGGACAGACTAAGTCAAGCCTTTATTCTAAGAAAGTTATGCATTGTATTTTGTTGGATTGTCGTGGTGTAATCTATTGGAATTTGCGCAAACGGAATGAGATAATTGATTTCACTAAATATTGTGAGCAACTGGACAGATTAAATGAGAAGTTGATGAAAAAACGTCCATCTTTAGTCAATAGAAAAGGTATGATTTATCATCATGACAATGCCAACCTGCATACGTCGAAAATGACATCAGAGAGAATTAAAGACTTGGGATGGGAAATAATGGCTCACTCTTCATATATCCCAGAAATGTCCCCAACAAAATTCAATCTCTTTAGTTCTTTGTAATATTTCCTTTGTGGAAATAAATTCCAAATTGAAGGTGGTGGGATCAAACATCGTATCACATCATTTATTAATTCCACTGTTCTTCGATAAGGGAATCAAATTTATGGCTGATAAGTGACAGACTGTAATTGATAATAATGGTGAATATGTCTTTGATTAATGTAGCGTTTTAATGTATTATGTTTGTGAAATAGATTTTGGGAAAACGAGATTAATTTTAAAACCAATACATTGATCATAAAAGTTGTAGGTTGAAGTCTTAATTTGATATTCTCCCTAGGCTTCCCTCAATCTGTAGATTCAATTTCCATTGGTCAATTAATTTTTTAATTTAAATGTTCTGAAATTAAATACTGAAAACCATTGAATATTTTAGATCCAGAAATCGATTAATGATATGTCCACATTTCAATTTCAAAAGGACAGTTTAATTGGCGACATCACAACCATTGAAAACCACATCCAACTGTCCCGTGATAAATTGGTGCCAGTAAATAGTGAAATGGATTTGTGGAAAAGCAATTGGAATATCATGATGCAATCCAAGAATACTTATGAGTCCGATTCCAACTTAAAGGTTTTCTCTTAATTGATCTCATGTGTACTGTAAAATTGTTTGTCATTTTGAAGATATCAAATTTCCATTCCCGGATAAAATTCATAAAAACCGAATATCAAGAATATAATCGGTTATGAATATATATTGTCTTTTTCTGAAATTTTATTTTCTTTTCGTTTTGACAGAACTAAATTAGAAAACCTAGACGAGCAATTTGTAAATCTTGAATACAAAATTTCTCAATTAAATCGAAATATTCAATCAACAAAACTGTACTTGGAAGAGCGAAAATCGATGATTGAAGAAATTAATCAAAAGATTGGAAACCATAAAGTTGGAAATTTGAAAATTAATCAACAGGAGAAATGTTTTGATTTTATTATCGCGATCTTAAGATTCGACAAAGAGAACTACAAGATTCTCTTCAAATTAGACGATACGTGGAAACTGTTGAGAATTTAAATCGATCAATCGAAGATTTAGAAGAAAAATGTCCCTATATCGATTTATCTGCCATGCAAGCGGAAGCCAAGAAATGGGAAAACGATTACAGATTTCTCAAGAATGAAGTAATTCGGTTTTGTCGAATTATTTCATTTGATTATTTTTTCAGATTGATCGATTTGAATCTCAAAAGACACAAATCGCAACGAAAATTGAATTTATCAATTCAGATTTGTCTATAAATCGATATGCAAATGCTAATTCCAATTATTTGGAAATGGTGTACAAGGTCAAGGTAAAATCCGCTAATTAAGTTTTTTGTTTTGTAAGGTTTTCTCTTAAAAATTGATGATCTAAATGCAACACTATATCAATAATCACTGAATTATGTAGGTTATTGATCTATTATTATAATTTATGCTTAAATATGTTTACAGATAAGGTCTTTTAATTTATTATCTTTAAGGCATTATAAGAAATGAATTTTTAATATATTTATTTTATTTCTGAGTTGGTTTTGATATTAATGTTAATCTTGGAATTTAATTTTTTAAATATTTGCAACCAATAAAAATAAATTGATTCCATGGATCGAAACAGTATCGATTAAATTGACTCCGAAAATATGATCTAAACCAGTGATTCCCGAAGTTTTCGGGTTTTCGCTCCATTTTCTGAATAAGTATTAATTAGCACCTCCAAACTAACCCACTTCAAATTCCTTGCAGCGCCCACTTTGGGAATCACTGATCTAAACACTCATTATTAATGGTTTTGTGATCTATGAAATAATCATTTAAATTTTAAATAATCAACATCACAAGTTTATTCAAAATATAATCCATGACAAACAACACATTTCTACAACACATTGTACCGTAAAGAAACAAAAAATTAAAATTGGGTCACCTATCGATTATCAACAGAAAAAAGTTCAATTTTGTTGCATGAAAACGACAGGTCGTATGTACCAAAGCGAACTCTAAAGAAAATGAGAGGTTGGATATAAGATTCTTTTCCATCTATCTTATTCCTACTGATTATTTATTTAAATAATTTCCTTTCAGGAAGTCTTCAACAACTATTACACTAAAAAACATGTCTTATAAATTTCCTCTAACAAACAAGAATTAATTCATATATTGCCTTCGCTTTAAAAAAATTCTTTATATTAGGTTGATGCAAAAATAATGTCTTTTTAAGCTATAAACTTAAAAAAATCATAACTCGGCTCAAAATAAACTTTATTAATCAAAATAAAAACCAGCTGCGTCGATAAATTTCTGTTAACGAGTAACAAGTTTATTGATAACTGTAGAATAAAAATCTTTGTATCTGGAGATTTCGGACAGTTTGACTTTAATTTAATTCCACCTCAGAAAGTAAATTGGAATTTTCAATATTGCTTTTTGACATATTGCTTTCGTCGCCTTCCGCAAATTTCACAAACCACTCGTTCATCAGCTGTACTCTTGCCGATCACTAATTTTTCTGTCGAATTTTCCATTCGTATAAGCAAATTGTGCGAATTTCTTTGTTTATCAGTTTGTGTGCATTTCCTGATATTTTCTAAGAATTTATTAGATCATTTAAACAAATAATAAAATTCAATATTTTCCTACAAGAATTTCAAAGTGAAATATAATTTGCAACTCTTCCATAAAGGACTGTAGAACATTTGCAAAAATTAACTATTGAAATCGGACATGTTTTATTACACAACATAATACCTTGCTAATTCAGTCAGAAAAATCGATTATAATCAAGAATTTGATTTGAAAGTATTATCACTTCCTTCTAAGTACTAAGATTTGAACTCGAGATTATCTTTGTTTGTGAATCGATTAACGGTTTCAAACTACGAATAATTTTCTTCCGTCTCAGACTCATAATTTTACAAAAGCAATTTGAAGAGGACTAGATGCACTATTTTGAAACGACTTTAAAACTGGGCAGTGCTTGTTAAGAAAAATCCAATTATAAAGTTTGGCTTCATTTTCAGTAAAATTATCGAAATTAAATGATTTTCAAAATAATCGATTAAAATATCAATTTACCAATAATTGGATTGTGCTTTCTCTTTTTTGTGAATTTGGAAATTTGTTTTTCCTGAAATATACTTTTCTATGGCCCTCTATTTCCTGAAGTATTTTTAAAATTTTTACAACATTTTTCTTTAGAGAAAAATAATAAATGAAAGATCTTCAAATAAATGTATATTGCACGAAAAATTGATTTTTTTCCCTAGACAACGGAATTGGCAATTTCTGATTTGGATAAATATTACAAAGCGCTGGATAAGTAATGATTTAAATACGTTTTTGTGGCATCTGTTCAGCTTGTCTTTATTCCTGTTAGAGCTATCATGAGTTATCACCACGCAAAAATGGCTGAAATAAACAAAATTCTCAAAGAATTATGGCAGAACACTTACTCGGGAAAAGGTTGTTAAATAATTATTCATCTCACCTCTTCACAATCGTTCTCAATAAAATTTAAAATGTAGATATCGATTACCTGGAGATTTGTAGTGACGAGGACACTGGTGGAAGTGGAACGAAGAAAAGGAATTACAATTATCGAGTTGTCATGATCAAATCTATAAATGGCGCTCGTTTGGATATGAGAGGTCGCTGTTCTGCTGGTCAAAAGGTTTTAGCAAGTCTGTTGATTAGACTGGCTTTGGCTGAAGTGTTCTGTTTGCATTGTGGAGTCTTGGCCTTAGATGAACCGACAACAAATCTGGATCGTGATAATATCGAGAACTTGGCTCGAGCACTTGAAGAGTGAGTGAAAAGAAGAAATCTAGATTTATAAATATTGATTTATTGATTAATTGTGAGAGATTAAAAGTGAAATTTTAGAATTATTAAAATGAGAAGTAAACAGAAAAATTTCCAGCTTGTGGTTATAACTCATGACGAAGATTTTGTCAATTTGCTCGGTCGTTCGGAATTCATTTCCGAGTTCTACAGAATTCAGTCCAATCACAGGTTAGAGTTACTCGATTAGATCCAAAAGGCATAGTATATTTTTCTTATTTTAGGGGCTTTTCCGAAATCAAAATGAGTACATTGGACGGGTCTGAGTGAAAATAAAAGTTGTGGCAGATTGAAAATATTATTGTATTATTTAGTATTTCTATTGAAAGTGTCACTTTCTCAAATATATGTTGTAGTTTGTTAATGTTTCTCTTTATTATTTCGTTAAAATATCATGTATTTATTAATAGAGTAATTTTTAAGTTTCTGTATTGTAAAACATGAGATTGTTTTCGAAATTTTAATAAGAGCAAGAATCAAGTTCTGTCTATTTATATTTTTCTTTCGATTTAAAAGAATCAAAATGAGGATCAGTCGAAAATAGATGTACAACCTGGTAAATTTTGGTGTTTTATTTTTAAATAAATTCTTTTGTGTGTAATTAATTCTTCCGTGTGTTCTGTCAGAATTCAGCTTTATTATTTTGAAATTTTTCGATCCATTATATTTTCAACTGAATCTCTACTTTAGTCTTTGCATTAGTATTTTTATTTCGTTCTGTGTAAGTAATTTTCAAATTTTTTTTTCTCCATTCGGATAAAATCTGTTGGTGCAAATCTAGATAAGCTCACCTAATCTACACCGAGGTTACTGTTGGCTTACCTAATGAGCTCACTAACTCATCCCATAACAAAGCACAAAAACAACTGCTCTAAAAGTCTTATACAATTTTAGAAGTGTTGACTATTTTGTGATTGATTGTTTGACATTATTTTGTTCCGATTGTCATTCTTCTCTGTAGAAAAATATCAATTTTTGATTTATTGGCTTAGTTTTTTTTAACAGTATTATTGTTTAGCCTAAACTAAATAAAGAAAAATATTTTAATATCTTTCAGATTATATGAAGTTATTTATTTATAACCTTATCAAAGCGATTTTTAAAAACTGAAACTAAATAATCTTTTTTTTAAATATATTAATTTTTATCATATTTAAAACGATTTATTTCTTTTATTAATGTTTTTTGAGTTTTTGAGTACATTAAATTTGAATAAAATTTTAAATTTTGTTTAAATAATATTTTTTAAAGTAATTGGTATTTTTTGAAATTTATTTTACTTACCTCACGTGTGACTTATTCTGAAAATGTTTAAGTGTCAAGTTGAGGTTAGATTAATGATGCTTTTACGACTGATGCATTTTAATAAAGTCATCAGTAACCAAAGCTTCTACATTTTACATATTCTTTTATATTAAATATTCAGTTTATAGTATTTTGTTTTATTCAGAAATAATATTGCTTTTCAGGTGTGAAGATATTTTTTTCAGCCGATATACTTGCTTATTTATTTTTTAATTTTGGATTTAATTATTTAAGTTATTCAAATCAGTGCTTTGAACTATTACTTGAGAGAACAAATAATATTAGTAAAGTCTGAAACAAATACGATAAATTTTAAGAATTTAAAATATGTATGCTATCTGAAAGGTTTATGGAGGTCTTATCAAACACAATGATTAAGGTATAAATACTAATAATAATACTATTAATAATTAAAATTAATTGACACTCGAAAAGTAATTTAAAAATTCCCAGAAATTTTATTTTGAAAATACTTAGAAAATAATATAGCCATCTAAGTACAATTCCGAGAATATTTCCAAGATGAAGAGTAGTCCCAAATAGTATATAAGCAAAGGGATTTCATTAGATTTTCACCCCTCAGAGAAAAGACAGAATAATCTGAAGACATTATTAGAAGATATTCGTTGACACGGACAGAAGGAAGATATAATAATAAGATTATCGAAGAGAGCAACCGAGAGCTAGTATTGATATTTTTGGGTCTATGATTTGGCCATGCTTAAAATTCCCCACCAAAGGGTTATCGGTGAGCAACTGTTAGGGCTCAGATGATAACTCGGGAGTTTTAACGACAAATTAATTGTAAGACTTTTCCTTTTTGTTTTTTTATATCTTAAGTACATAGTGATTTTTGTAAGTAATATTTTATTGTTATTTTGTTAAACTTTTGATTATTAATATTGATTTTTTATTATTTGATTAAACGTTCATTTTGACGATATTTGATCATTATTATATTTGATTGAACATTACTTTTAATTATTTTTGTGTGTGTTGTGTTGATCAGATAGTGTAAGAGTTGTGTAACATTTCAGACATTTATTGTGATCCCAGACTTGAATTTCAGTGTATTGTATTTTGTGTTGGTGTGGTATAAATAAAAGTGTTGCTTTATTGATTGTTTTATTAGCACCACCTAAGATTTTTGGAGATAGGTTTAAATTTGATACTTTAAATATTGAACAAAAATAACAAATAATCACTAAAATATCTGTAATCAAATGTTTTAACACTAAAAATCAAATGGTAATAATCAATTAAATAATAACAATTAAGTAATTAAATGTTAATTAATTAAAAAAATTAAAGAAAAGAAAGTGAAGATACTCTCACCAGTTGTGACGACGACAGGTCCAAAGGGTGGTTTGCTTAGCCCAATCCGTTTCGCTCAAAAACCACTAAAAGCACAGCTCCTGTCGCAGAGAGGGCAGGAAGAATGATTACTAACTGCAAGAAAAATTGGTGGTTTTGACGCAAATTGTCTTAGTTCTCTGCAATCTTCTGACGCAAATTTTTTTATTTCTCCGTAATCTTCTGACGCAATCATCGCAAATTTCTCTCAGAGATTTTCTGGCAATCCAATGTGGATTCTATCTTCTTATATACCATTCTGATCAGACGATCCTGAGATCCCTTAAAAATAATAATTAATTACTAAATCGGTCCCACCTTGTGCACGCTGATCTAATCTTGGCAATTTAGGCTCGCCATTGTCAAGATTAGATCCCTTAAAAATAATAACTTATTTCTCCTTTTTGTTTTAATGTACTTTTTAATTAATAAATTATTGTTATTATTTTAATTCTGACCTTTTTGCGATCTTAATAATTAATTTATAATACTGATAACTAATCTAGACCCTATTGCGGTCTCTAACATGCTTTTATAAGGGTTTACAGGGATGTGTTTTTTGCCAACCCAACAAACACTCCTGATTTTAATAAGATTTGGTCCTCCAAATCTATTAGTTGAATAAATTCACTCATAACACATAAAGTTATATTAAAATCACAGACAACATCGACACAAAGTTGTAGGATTCAGTTTAGTTTTTCCTTCTTCTTTGTCTTTTTGGTGCCGACCGTTCTGATTCTGTCTTCTTCATTTTTCGCTCTTTATCATTTGTTAATGTCACTTCTTGACCTGTCCTTCTCGATTTTAACTTTATCTCAACTTATTCCCAGGCATTCTCTTCGCTCATTGCATGTATTTCTGTAAGTGTATTTTTCAAACGGAACTGACCTCTTCTTAGCTCTTAGTGATTGCCTATTGGTTTTCCCTTCCTCTGATGTGTCCAACGCAATCGGCTCCATCAATACTATAATGCCTTCTTCTGCTATTATGTCCTACCATCTGGGTGTTGGTGTTACTTCTCGTTTTCCCTTTGCATGTGATCCACGGATTGACAATTTCCCTGTGAAATCCGTGGTTACGTTCTTTAACTCTTACTGGCTCTTTCCGGGTTTTGAATGTTTCTTATTATATTCTTCTCTTGTGATGACCCCAGGCTCGTTATCACTGTTATCTAGATCTATTGATGGGGATTTGTACAATTCCCTAAATTTCTTAAAATTTTCTCCCATTCTCTATTCTTCTGCTAACCTTTACGTTTTTCCTCACTATTTTCTTCCAACTCGCTCTCCACCGTAGAAGTGTTCATTCCTTGATTTTCAGTTTCTACTTCTGCCGGTGAGTCTGGTATTTCGATGACTTCCACTATGACTGATGGTTTGGCTTCCGTGTTTCCTCCTTTTACTGATACCTGTCTTTCCGTCTGCATATCAACTATTTGACCTATCTTTAAGACTTTCTTTGTTGGCTGTTCGCTGTCAGTTCGTCAACTTGCCCTTCGACCATCTCTGATGTAATACCATGGTTGATTGTCCTATAATCTGCTACATATGCTCTGGGTGCTATTAGGCTCCGAAAGAAAAAGTTTCCTTTAGTATCGGACAAGACCTACCCTAGAGGGACCATTCTTGGTATGAACATTGGCACGCCATACTTGACGTCCAGCATGACAATCTGTCGAGTATCTGGATGTCTCAGCCAGCTTCTGTGGACATATGGTCTTCTTGCTAGTCAATCTTCCTCTGAAATAGGATCACATTCTAGCTGCTTTTTCTTAGCTGGTCCTCATTTTTCTCGGTGTTGGCTTAACACTTCAATTATTATGGGTCGAGTGGTTAGTAAATAACACTTTAAAACCCACTCTTCTTTTATTTTTAGGGAGGGATACTTGAGTTTCTGGCATAAATAACAATTAATTGTCCCTTTTTGTTTTAATGTACTTTTTATTTAATTAATTATTATTTTAATTCTGACCCTTTTGCGGTCTTAATAATTAATTTATAATACTCATAACTAATTTAGACCCTATTGCGGTCTCTAACATGCTTTTACAAGGGTTTACAGGCATGTGTCCTTGGCTAACCCAACATATAGATAGCAGAACTTAGTCTTTGGTTATCCATTGACACAGAGAATCCATTTCTTATCTCTAGACAACACGAGATCCAAAAAATTGACAAAATTACTGTTTGGCAAGTAATGAATAGATTCCATGCAAAAATTGTCTTTGATAGTTTTTGCACTACCAAATTAGTGTATAAAAAAATTTCCCAATAGACCTCAAATTGGTCAAACCTATTGTGTTAAGTTCACAAAGAATTCGACCAAATCATTAGAACATTTATTAATGAAATAAATCTGCAGACAATTCCAACCGACCAAATATAAAAAAACAAAAAACTAATACCATTCTCCGCAGTAAAGAACTTAACTTGAATTCACAGAAGAATCAAAATTCTGAAATGTCTTGTCTATTTCATTACCAATTTGTAAAGTAATTTAAGAGATAATAATCCAACACGAACCTTCAAAGGGTAAATCTAGTAAAATTGGTTCGTATTCTGAAGAGATTTTGAAATACCAACAAACACTAAGAACTTAATTGGTAAAATTAAATCATATAAAAATAAAAGCAGCTCCATGATAACTCAAAATTGATTCTTGATTTTACATTTGATAAATATACAAAAATTTTGGTCCACAACTGTTTAGAATATAAATTTATGCATTTTTCGAAGAAATAAGAATAACTCAAAACAATATTTATTTTTACCAAACCTTTTTCGAACAACTTATTGTTAAAAATGTACAACTTTCTTATACATTTTCATCAAGTTAAACCTTTGCTTTTTTTTACATTTTTATTTGAAATGATTACCAAAAAATGTGTTATTTAATATCAAATTGCAAAATGTTTCACCCTTAAGTTAGAACGAACCATTTTGCAATGAATACTACTCTCGATAATAAATGAGCCACACTTTTTTCTCAAAAACCGGAGAGTGAAAAGTATTGAATTTTGAAATTAAAAGATCATTTATTCAATATTGACTTTAAATTAAGAAGTAGACTCACTCTGTCAAATATATATATATATATCTATATTCTATGTAAAAAGATAAAAAGGGAACTCTAACGATTTTTTGTTAAACAATCGATCGAGAATCGATTAAAACAAAAACTTTAGACAAGTCAAAGAAAAATCTTATTGATAAGGTAGGTTTTCAAAAAATATCAATAATATTATTAAAAACAAAAATCATTTCAAATAAATAATGATAACAAAAAAACTCCGACGAAATTATCTGAACTTGAAATTAAGAAAAAAGATCGAGAGAAAAAGAGAATTAAAAAAGAAATTATAATTAAAATTTCTTAGTCACAAAATAATCTGTCACTGAACGGGTGTCACTGAGAATCATTGATAGGACTGTAGACAATTGGATCTCCGAATAAATTCCATCGATTTTTCTTAGAGAAAAACAATATGAAAATCAATCAAAAAATGTTGAAACTATCGTAGCATTTATCGAAACAAAATTGTGATTTATTGACTTTCAATGTAAATAATAAAATAACATTAATAATAATAAATAATAAATTAATATAATTTTAAAATTTTAATTACAGTCCCCGCAATTAGGAACAGAATATTTTAGAATGGAGCTTTTTACATTCAAATTAATTGGGGAATTTAAAGGAGATAGGGGAAATAGATTCTCTTTAACCGAGGACCTGGTTGGTCGGCTGTCCGAAAACCTCGACTATAAAAGAAAAGGAGCACATAAAATTTTGTTTAGATATTATTATTGTTGTGGAGAAAAATGAGTTAAATTGTCGGAAAGAATCTTCTTTTACATTTATGCATGCATTCAACCGTCAAGCATTTTCAATGGGCCCTGTATAGTTCGGTCGTCTTTGGGCGATCTAAAGGTGCCTAACTGACGACTCAGGGACCCATTTAGTTTTTATCGTTGGTGAGTTTACATTTAATTTTTGTCATTGGTTTCTATGTCTGATTATCAGTTTGTAACAACCTTTAAATCATTTCTTGTTATTTTTTAGCTGAAAAAAGACTACATCTCAAGGATAGTACTTAGTAGTACTAATAAAACTAAATCTGTTGTTTATTTTAATTTTAAACCACAAGTTCTAGTGTGAACTTGTGAGCTCAACAGGTCTAGTTCGGGGATAACATGGAAAAGCAAATCGAATAATTCTGAAAATGTTTGTTACATTGAACATATACATCGAAATATAAACAAAACCAGGGTATTTTTCAATCATAAGTAATATAAACATAGTAGTCTGTGAAATGTTGATGGAACAAGAACAAAAATGTTTATATAAGATTGTGACAGATGAGAAGTCGATTTATTATCAGAATCCCAAACATGTCTTGATCTGGGTCAAAATTATAAATGATGAAGCTGATCCAAAGATTGATTACTATACGTTCAGTATATACCAAAATGCATGGTAAATTAATTTTTCTCCACGACAACGCATCGTCACATACTTCAAAAGATTTCCTAACCATATTAAAATATCTAGCCTTGTAAGTACTCACCAACAACAATTTTCACCAGACCTTGCTCCTTCAGAACTCTATTTCTTCCAGTCGATGGCACATGAAAGAAATATGTAGTTAACAATGGACATTTCTTTGAACAAAATATTCTATGGATCATTTGAAAAGAACGTATTTTATCTGTTAAAAAACTCCGCATTACTTACCGGTACACCACAACTAATAACAATAATACTTATAATCAATATTTTAATTAACTGATCAGTAATCATCATTAATTACTTCATGTATTCTTTCTCCGGTGAATAATCATAGTATTTTTATTTTTCATCAAGCACACATCGCATTAATATTAAGATCACATGCACACCTTGACCCATAATTTATACATCCGCAGATTTTTAGAAAAAATACATTTTTCATTTAAATAAAAAATCAATTTCAAAAAGCTTTTTCGATTTTAAAATTAATTTCAATGTGAGCTAATCTATTTTTGCTTAAAAGACATGTGGTATTTAATATTTTTATTGAAAAAACTTCAATATAATCAATAGTTTAAATTATAATAAAAATTTTTAAATTCAAAATAAAAAAACTTATTTAATAATATATGTATAATATTATTATATTTAATTTATTATCGTTATGGTCAATAATAAATTCAATTATTTTAAAGAAATCAATAAAATTAAATTAACAATAGAATTAAAATTATGTTAATTATTTTTCAATTTTTAATGTCTTTGATTGACAATTTAAAATAATTTATTTTATTTAAAACAATTAAAAATGTTTCGAAAACCGGTTCAAAGATAACAATATTTTTAGAAATTAACTTTTTTGTCGGTTCATTTTACATTTTTCGATACTTTATAATACAGAAAAATATTTCAAGAATGAATTTTAAGAGAAAACTTTTTTCCGTGGTTATTAACATACATTTTTCAAAAAATAATTGAATTTTTATTATTTAAGAGTTTTTGTAAAATCAATATAATAATAAATTAACAAAATATCGGAAACCAATAATAAGTACCTGCAGAATATTACGAAATTTATTGTTTTCCACACATGCGAACAGACACTGAATAAAAATAATTAAATATGGTCTCTTCCAAGGCAGAGAGAAAAACTTTATTAAAGGCAAATATAATCGATCAGTTTAAATAAGCTTCACTTTTAAAAATCTTTTTTCTCCAATCGGCAGTCAGATAAATGAATTAAAAAATATTTTAGGCAAACATTTTATTTTACATTTGAAAACCAATGGCAATATGATTATCAGAAAATAGGAATAACTTCAGACTGAAGATCGATATTCAATCGGTTTCACCATAAAATAAAGTGAATGTGTAAATAATGAAACCTTGAATGCTTGGAGATGTAAGTTGTTCTTAGAAAAAAATTTCCAGACAATAAACAAATCTGAGTTGATATAGAAATCGATATTAGAAGTGTCAATGTGTTAAAATAGTTTAGATTCCAAAATTTCCAATGGTGTGGACATTGGCACATTCTTCAATTCACCATTTATGGAAATTTAACTAGAAAAAAACAATTTCATATTTCTTTTAAATTACTTTTGTCAAAGTTGTAAGGGTTTTCCTGATTTTCAATATTGTAAGAAACCATACTGTAAATCAATGATAAATTAATACGGTTGATTAACGTAAGTAAAATATATTTGATAGGCTAAAAAATACTTAGACTCTACCAGGAATAATGAATATATTAACATAAAATTTTGCAAATAAAATAATAATCATATATAGGCATAAAATGTGATCTTTTAAAAATATGTGTGTTTCCACTAGATATGATATATTAAAAAAAAGGTTTGAAAATGTAGAACTCCGAAGTGTGATCCGGTTTTTACTACTGAAAGGATCTACCAATTATTAATGAACTGAAAGGGATATATGGTGAAGAAGTCCCATGTAGGGCGATTATCCATAGTTGGATCAGCGATTTTTCATCTGACCGTACAAGTGTTTATGAAGCATCCAAAAGTGGAAGACCAGACAAAATTAATGAAGAAATGATTACAAAATTGAAAGAAATTGTAAAAAAACTAAAAATTATTCAAGCTCAGCTGCCTGAGAAGCTAAATATATGTAAAAGGACCACCAAGTTGCTTCTAGACCAAATTGGAGTCCGAAAGATATGTAGCAGGTTCGTACCAAGACTTCTAACAGCCAAGATGATGGATAGACGAAAAATGGCCTGTGAAAGGAATCTTCATCTTCTGTATGTTAACGACAAAATATTTTAAGGAATATCATAAATATAGATTAGACTATATATATATTCTAATATATTCTTTACTCTAAAAGAGAGTCAAAGGAATGGATTTTCCAGAATGAGAAGCCATCTAAAGTCTTGCGCCTGGAAATTTCGAATCGTAAATGTGCCATGTTGACCATTTTTGGGATAGAAAAGGCATCTTGAAGCTAGATTTCACTGTAGAAGTCATAAGTTTCACATCCAAGAAATCCCAAGAAACATTAGCAAAAGCTAGATTTGTGGAGCTGAACCATCCAACTTAATGTTCAGATCTCGCAACTAGTGATTTCTAGTTGTTCAACCATCTGAAGAAGCATATGCAAGGACAAAAATTTATTTCCAAGAATGGTTGATGAAATTCCTGATGGAGAAGGATCAAAATTTCTTTGAAATGGTCTTTAATGGAATGATCGACAGATGGAAAAAATGCGTCGATGGAAACGGCGGTTATATCAAGAAATGAAACATATACAGTCCCCGCCAAAAGTTTATGATCACCTTTATTTGGCTATGCAAAATGAGAAATGTAGATCTTGCTGCGTG
>JBBMKC010120717.1:0-16240 GCA_037834085.1 Bipalium vagum
GATTTAACGAAACTTTGATATAACGAAGTAATTTGATCGGTCCCTTGAAATTCGTTATATCGAGACTGAACTGTAATATTATGTTATCGAATATTAAAAAATCTCACTTTTTAGAAAGAATAAAATTATTTTATGCATCAGGATTGTTAAATTTTTTGGTTTAAAAGTAATTCCCAAAACCTGTGGAAATTCTAAACAGAAATATTAATTTCTCTTCAAATAAAATGTCGACAGAATTCAATTCAACAATGACACTTGATGAAATTTATCATAAATATTAATATAAAATCTTGATTGATTCAATTTAGCCAAAACGTTTTCCATCTGTCGTGAAAAGAATTGTATAGAGACGTAATAGTAGTAAAAAATTTTCATTGTTTCAACTCATTCAGTTCAAATTTCCAGTTGCATATACGCCTTATCTGCAGTTGCAAAGACGAAAAAAATATACTCCACAATCCTCACTCACACAAAATATTTCAAGTAAACCATTTACTAATTACTTTATAATTTTCAGGTCCTAATAAAGGTAAGAGGACAAAATCTTAACCAATCTAACGTAATAATATTTTGTAATTGTTACAAGAATATCTGGAATAAAAGACAAAGAAAAGATTATTTGAACTAAATTAGAAATAATATCTTAAAGTTTTTAGATTACTTAGAATTAGAAGAAAATGATTAAAGATCTTCAAAAATATAATTAAGACTTTAAGCAAGTATTATCAAGGTTTATAAGAATTCCATCGTTACAGTAATTTAATTATTGTTATGTTTTACAAGTTTCAACTTACTGAAATTATCAACTGACTTCTTTTTCTTATTTTAAGCTTTAAAATAAAATTTATTTTTGCCAAACTCCAGTTAATATTGAAAACAAGATATATGTATTTTGTGAACTAAAATCGTAACATTTATTAAAGCATCGTGAATATAATCTCTAAAAATCAATATAAATATTATTCATTCGAGATTTAGTAGAACGTTTAATGAAATATTTTTATTTTAATCAGACAATAAATAAATTTGAGTTTAAAAAATTAATTTAACCTTAATTTTAATGCATTTAAAACAGCCAAAACAAATTGAAATTTGCAATTAAGTCAAAAACAACACCCTTATTTATTTCATATAAAACTGATAATTTTATTGTAAAAATGATTCCCAAGATTGATCATTGGGTTCCTCAGGAATGACCCACGTGATCGGTAAAAAAGAACCATCGCTTGAAAGATAATTATCCCACTGTGAGCGAATTAGTAAAAAATTATCAAAGCTAATTTGTGATTGTTTGTAAAATAAATCGTGGTTAGATGACCCAATTTCGTTGGAACCAAATAGAATTTGATGAACGGTATCTTTGATAGCCATTTTGAAGCGTTTCTCTTTTGCAGCTCGAGACAGATTATCGTCTAACCTGAGTCGATCCGATAAAATATTTTTTTCATCAACATTTTCCTTTAATCTCTCAATCAGCACGTTTTTTATCGCCTGAATTTCATTGTCAAAACTGCGTGATTCACATTCGTAATCACTATTTAGGTTTTTTTGCAATTTTTTCATTTTTAAACTTCTCAATTTAGTCAAGGAATCAATTAACTCCAGCATTTCGTTAATCTCACTTATTCTACAATTCACATTACCCAAAACGGATTTGAACTTACGTTTCTCCATTTTCTTTAATTGCTTAACGGAATCTTGTTCACGTTTCATCATTAACCAGTTACTGGTCACTTTGTCTGATTGCTCAGTTCGAAGAACTCTAGCTTCTTCCAAATTATCCTGCTTTAGCTTTTTACGAAGCAAATAATCTCTTTTCTTTTTGATTTTATGTAATTTCAACTTTACTGACTTTATATAATTTGTATTATTAAGAATTCCATGTATGGTTTCCATCTGTTCTTTAATTGATATTAAGCGAGACTTCATGACTAATCTCTCGATACCACTTAAGCTTTTAAAAGTTGATAAAAAATCCCTAAAATCGTTCTGGAGCTTAACAATAGTTTTTAAAAAAATTCTTGTTTCGTTTATGTTAATTATTAGCTTGGTTTCACTTTGTAAAGTTTTATAAAAATACTTTTTAGATTCAATCCATTGGTATAAATCATAATAGTTACTATTTACATTATCCATTTTAGAATACTAGAAATTAAAAATATTAAATATTTTCAATTAAAAGTGCAACATGATTAATGATTAAACAAACAAATAGTAATTTCACTTGTTAATATTACGATGTCATTTAAAGATTTTTCAATAACAATTTGAATCAAAATTATTTTTAAATGTTTCGATGAAAAATTTCATTTATATTATTAAATGGAATTCGAAATTTTTGTATAAAGAAATGAAATTTAAATAAATTTATTTTCATAGAATAACTTTGATTTCAATTGCGAAACACACTATTTTAAAGATATTAAAGTTCTCCATTTAAGTTTTATTCATTTAGCTTTTTATTATAGAAAATTTGTCATGCATAAAAAATTATAGTGAAACATTTGCACAACAAACAAGTGTCAAGGGTCAAATAGCTTCAACATTCCATTAAACAGGAGTTCCATCAATCACTTTATCAACACATGTTACTCAACTTCCGATATCCGCCAGGGAGGTTCTTTCTAACCACAACCTTTTCGTCGATTAATGTGAAAACCTTGAGCTTTGGATGAGCTCAACTCGAACGGTTTCGACTGAGAATGATCTGCTAATCAATTTCCCATCAACCATCTCGCTTCATTCATTTCATCATTAATGAATCGCTAAAAACCACTAATCGGGTCATAATGAAAAAAATTTTACAAAAATTTATATGATCCTTATTACTTCCCGTACCAGATTGGTTCAACGGATTGCACTTGAAAATGGGACTTCATAATGGTTTCCCTATTCCTGAATCCGAACATAATAAAAATCATAAAAATGGTTGAAAAGAAACTAGAGAAAATGTCAGAAAATTCAGTAAAAGAATCTTTAATAGTCACATGTTTGGATTATAATTAAGTAATTATATGAGCTCGACCGACGGTGAGCCACCTGTTTAGAGACTCTTCATTGGTCCAAAAACTCGGAAGACTGCTTCAATCTATGAGATGCTTTTGTCTATTTTCATTTTATTTTAATCATTCATTAATCATATTGTATAATTTCACAATTTCAATTCGATTGATATGTTGGGATCTACGATAAAATTCGTATTCAACCTCACTCAACCCATACAAACCACCAAGACAAAAGTTGCAAAAGTCAAAAAGCCATAAAGAAACCTCATTTGAAAAAATTTCATATTAATTGATTTAAACATTTTTCCATTTTCTTTGTGTGCATGAGCAGATCTTGTAAGGACTAATTTCTTTATTTTAATAATTTATAAAGTGTGTGATGTTATTTTATGTTAAAAAATTATTATTTAAATTTAATAATTAATATTTTTTGTGTTATGAATAAATAATAAAAATATATATATATAAATTGTGAGTTGAAACGATTAATTAAAAAAGAAACCAACATAATCATTATTATAAAATTTTTTAAATTAAACAAATTTCCTTAAACAGATAATTTGGAATTATACTTGTGTGTGAATTTCTAATATTAATATTAGAATTAATATTTCTAATATTTCTAAAAGAACTAAATTAAAATGGCAACGATCCATAAATTACTTTATTATTGGAAAGTTAAAATAGAGATGATCAGGAATGTGGAAAATAGGAGTATATAAACTCTTAATTTTCAAATTCAAATTGCCCTTAACAACTCTTAGAATACGCTTATAGTTATTCGAATAAAAGAAATTTTAAGCAAGCTGGCAATTTTAAATTTTATTAATTCCAATATTAAACAGATTTCTTTTAAGTCGAGTTCGTGTGCACTTTCCTGCGATTGACGATGTTATTTCTTGTGTCAAAATGGTAACTGTTAAGAATAAAGGTCACCATTTGCAGTTTGCTGCTATAGGTCAGCCGCCACAGCCAGTATTGACACGTGGGGTACATGGCTAAACGCAGGTATCTGGTATGCTCAATATTTGCCTACTGTTCGGCATATTGTGGAAAGTTTTGAAGGCAATGAGGTACTTATTTCTCGCGCAAAGCAATCTGTATCAAACAGTTTGGCTGGAGAACTTATTCAGCTAACAAAATACCAGAGTTTAAGCAAACTATTAGTAAAAGCTGAGAGCACTCAATATACAATTCGTGAAGCTGCAGAAGATTTAGCCAAACCCTTTCTTCAGGATGATCCATGTAATATAAGAGCATAAATTGAAAAGCGCTTATCAAACAACGATCAATCAACGGTCAAAATCATGCTCTGTGGAGAGAAGCTTTTCTATTGTTAAACATATCGCAAAGATCGGAATTTTAATCCTTATAATGTGCGCCATTATGCGATTGCCGCGTATAATGGACTATTTTAATACTATAAACAACTTTTGTTGTATACTTTAAGGTTAAAAATTTAAATAATAAAGTTTAAAAATTGCCCTAGTGGTAACAAATAGATCTTTTTTTTGTTAATGGCGTTTTTTATTCGTAATTCTTTTATTATTAACACTTCCTTCGAGGAGTTGGTTAGCCTGGCGATAAACACCTTGTAACTGTATAGACAAAGCACTTACAAATATTAAATTATCTTTATTCAATTTTAATCGACATCTTTTTTTTATTAGTACATATGTCTGTAATAAGAATTACAATCATAAGCGCCTATTAAATTTCCTACGTTGTCGATCAATCCAAATAAATCCTTTTCATTTTCAGGTCGAGCTTAGGTATTACAAATGTTATTCAATGATAAAATGTAAACTTGCTTTTCAATTTTAATTATGTAAATTTTTAGATATGCGAATAATAAATTAGTCTCATTAGTGTAATTAAACAATGTAGCTGAGAAAATATATATTTGAAATGAGATTGCAAAAATTTGAAATTGAATTACAAAAATTTGAAATGAGGTTATAAACCCTGTATTATGCATAGAGCGTATAGAATGAAATTGATTAAACTGTTTTATTTTGGTTTTTTCAAACCAATCCATGACAGACTCATTTTTAATGCACCATTGGATGTATCTAAGCATGTTTCGACGATATCCTTCACAATAATTTGAAATTGACTGTGGTGCATTCTCTATGAAATCCACCAATTCAGATTAATTTTGAGAGCATGGTATTTTGACTATTTCTTTCAGAGATTTTTTTGAAAATTTTCACTTCATTTCTTTCTTAATTTCTATATATTCGTACAATTGAATCTCTCATAAATAAAGGATACGTAACTTACAATACAAAATAATGTATGTAATATTGAAATTATCATATTTAAAATTTAAAAGTTAAATTAACCTAAGAACTTTGTGTAGTGACTTATAAGAAATTATTAATTTTTTTATAATTTGAATTTTATGTTTACCAAAATTTCTGAATATTTAAATTTGTCCGTATTACAATTTGAATAGAAAATTTCAATTTAACCTACACAATGTTTGTCTACATGTTTAACTAACACAATACTGAGTATGGGTAATTAATAGGTCGAATCGATTCCAGATGAAACCTTGTTACACTTAGCTTACTCCAAATGTTGCCCAGAATTTTGAATTATATTGACGAACTTGTTTTACAAAAATCAGTACGATAATATTTTAAGTATTGTTCATATTATAATATGAAATAAATAAAAATAAAAGAATTATTATTTTAAATATTAAAATATAAATATTCCCATGAAGACTAAAGATCTGAATTATTAGGTGTACAACTATGACTCCGACTTTTTTTTAATAAGAAAACAAAGACATTTATTACAAATTTCAGGTAAGGAATGAATTCAATGAAAGAAAAATTCTGGGTCTTTTGATGAAATACAGTTGTCAATCCAATTTTGGAGGTCTTCAAGGGAACTGAACCGCTCTCAGGAAAGTGCTGATCACAAAGAGCGGACCAAATAGTAAGCCGAAGTAGCGATGCCTGGTGAATATGGCGGGTGAGGTAAAACTTCCCACTTTGTACCTTCTAAGTAATTATTTACAACTGAATTAACGCGTAGTCTTGCGTTATCATGTTGTAAAATTATATTTTCGTGTCTAGTCACTCATTCCTGTCGTTTTTCATTCAAAGCTTGATTCAAACTAATTAATTGTGATCGATAAAGTTCACCAGTTAGTGTTTGAGAAGATTTTAAAAATTCATAATAGACCACTCCTTTCTGATTCCACCAGATACACAACATAACTTTCAAACCGTGGACATTTTGTTTCGATGTTGATGGACCGAGTTCACCTGGCATCACCCAAGCCGCTTTGCGTTTTGGATTGTCACAAGGAATCCACTTTTCGTCTCTTGTGATAATTAGATGCAAAAAATTTCTTTTTGTCTCTGAAGGACATCACAAAATGTTTTTCGCCGTTCAATGCATCTTTCTGTCATTTCAAGTGGGATCAAAATTCCTAATTTTCGAATAATTCTTAAAGCCGCCAGACGTTTTGAAATGCTCACATTTAATTATATGATATTTTTGTTTATAAATCAATTCAATATAATATAGATATATATGCAAACAAAATTTTTATTATCATTTTAGAAAAAAGTCGGAATCATAGTTGTACACCTAATATATTTCAGCTATTGATCTTTTCCTAATGATTGTATTTTATCTAATAGTTTCACCTTCGTTCCATATTAATTTTCAACAATCAAAAGTAAAATTGATGAATTCCGAGACAAACTTCACTGTAAAGGAGTCGAAAGGTATCATTCACCTTTGACATTTCATTGTCATGTTGATAACCATACAAAAATTTCAAGACCACAATATACAGATATTTGATATTCCGATTCATAAAAAAGATTTAAAATATATTTCATTGTCTTTGACTGTGGTGATTTATCTATTTAACAAGATTCAATATAAAAAAATGAAAAATTCACAAGGTGATATAATTGAAGAAAGTAAATAAGTTAATCAAAATGCAACTAATAACTTTAATAATAATTATAATAATAAGGAAATGTGAACAATATCAAGGAATGGTAATTGGAGAATTATTACACACAATAAAATACGAATATTAAAATTATCAAAGTTCCTATGACAACAACCAACTTTCACACTCGGTTTAAAATAACAATTAACCGTCAAGTTATAAAAAAAAGAAATCAGAAAACTCATTTCAATGGAAATTTGATGTTTGAATATGGGGTAAAGCGTCAGTATACAATTCATCTTCATCACTTACATGGAGCAAAAACGCGTGCTCTGGAAATGCAGAATTAGCTGAAGTGTTTTTCAAACCTAGATTGTACTGGTGATTGATTTTTTGTGCTTTGCCACATCTGTTCTTCACTGACCAAATAATATTGACACAGCTGATGACAACAGATACCGCAATAAATACTGTAACTAAGGAGACGTAAATAAAGATATGATATAAAACAAATAAAAATTTTTTTAACAGTTGTAAACCATAACTAAAAACATCAACTAAATTACCGACGTTGCACTTTAACACGAATCGATTTATTTTCTACTTTTGGTAATGCAAGTAAAATTGGCTAACGAGATTTGAAATAATAATTATGAAATGTTAAATACCCATTGATTGGACGAATTACAGCTTTGATTATTTTATTTTTTAGTTTCACCTATAACAGTCTCGAAGTGAGTTACGCTAAAATTTAGAAATTGCAATTTATTAAAAATTCTAGTTTTATTGAATAGAATAAAATAACAATGAAAGACAAAAGGCAAAATAGCTTATTTTGAATACGAGATTAAGTGAAAATAAAATAAAAGTACAGATAAGATTTAATATTCTATTACAAATGCCTAATCTGTGTTCCGATAAGACATTAAAGTGTTAGAGTTTTAACCTGAACAGCTGATATAATATCTTGTTTGAAATGATTTACGTCTTAGTGTGAAAAACAATCAAAAAAATTTTGAAAATATATTTTAATATATTTTACCTATATTTGTAAACGAAATCTTTATTGATTAATTTTAATTTCGATGAATTTCTTAAACAATTTTAATTTAAATTTATAATGATATGTTAATCGACAATCAAATTTTTATCATGTTTTTTTTGACTGACTCGGTCAAAAAAGAGACTTGATAGTCATTTCGGTAAAAAAACATGATCCTCAATTTTTATTGTGAAATTATAATTTTGTTTGAAATTGTCAATGAAAATAAAGATTTAGCTTTAACTTACTTTCTATCCAGAGTTTATGCACACCATGGGAATTTTTCAACATAAAATTAATAAATATTAAAATTAAAATATATAATATTAAATATTGCGAATTTTAATTTGAAATCAATATTGTACAATTACATTTTATAATTAAATTAAATCAATAACTTTTAAAATGAAAAAATTGAAAATTTCATAATTTGATGATTTAATTCATTATTTTTTGATTATGATACCTTTGGCTAAAGAGTGGAAAGTAGAATAATGGAATCAAGAAATAATAAAACGTGAAATTTTGCTTTATATTATCAGAGCAGTATTATTTTGAGGAATATTAGTTAATAACCGTAAGTAACATGGATTAATGACAAATAATTGAAGATTTTTTGTAACCATATTATGAAAAAAATCCGATATATAATTTTAAAAAAACTTTCCATAAATTACTAAGGTTGAATCCTAATATCCCTTAGTGTTAGTTTGGGAATCAATAAGTTTGTTTGGTTCAGGGTAATAACAATAATTAAATTATTTTAATATTTTTTATAATATTAATAATAAAAAAATTAATGTGTTTTACAGTTGAACCAGATTAATTTTGGGACTAAAAGAAGTTAATGAAAAATCCATTAATTTTGTCTTATCATATTAACATCTTTCGATGTTTAATAAACCAAAAAAACAATAAATTTAAATTATTTCAGTTTTCAATATTTTTGTCCTGTATACATTTTAACTGTCCAATTGTGGTTTCTTATGACAAAATTGGTTAAAATAACACTTGAAAAGTGAATATTACTCTATTAAGAATCAATTCACTATGAATTATTTTTTTACAATTAATATACAAGTATTAAAAAAAAAGTATTGTCATGTAAAACATTTATAAGAAATTAGTAACTCAGTTCACCGGTTGAATATTCAGAATTAGCTGAACTTTTCATTTTTTTTTCTAAAATGACTTTAATATTGAGAATTTTTTTATTTCTTTAATTAAAATACAAATCAATGTTTATTTAACTATCAACTGGGGCATAGTTAATGCAGGTTTTTGGTATTCATATTTACAAAGCAAAAAAAAATCAAGAAATATTAACAGAAACATTGTTTTAATATATCATATGCTCTTTATTTAAATACTAATCATTAAAAATTAATAAACATTATTTATATTTATTAGGCTTGAAAACAAGGAATTTCAAAAGTAGATTTAAGAGTAATTTAGTTTTACGATTTCAAACTAGGATGTACTACAGCAGAAACAGCTCGAAATATCAACAAAGTTTGGGGAGAGGGAAAAATTTATGAAACCACAGTTCAACGTTAGTTCAATAAATTTCGAAATGGAAAATTTGACCTAATGATCGTAAAGGTCGTGGTCCTTATGGAGATGTGAATAATTATCAACTGAAGGACATCATCGAAGCTGATCCCAAAAAATCAACACGCATTAATCATAAAACGGTTTGGCGTCACCTAAAGAAGACAGGAAATGTAAAAAAGGCTTGACAAATTCGTACCACATACTCTGAACAAAAATCAATAGAATCGTCGTTATGAGATCTATTGCTCACTTCTTAAACGGAATGAAAGCGACCCATTTCTCGATAGTATCCTGACACGTGATGAGAAATGGATTCCTTATGGAAACAGAAAGCGTTCTGCTTAATGGTTAGATAAAGACGATCCCCAACAGATTATCATTTTTTAAAACATCTTGAACAATGTATGCAGAAGAAACATTTCAAAAACAGGGAGGCTGTTGAGCTTTCATAGACACCAGAACCTCGAATTTCTATGTTACAGGACTAAATAAGCTTGTTTCCCGTTGGCAACAATGTGTTCAATCAAATGAATGTTATTTTGATGAATAAAGCTTATTTTTGATAGAGTTATAGCATTTTAAAAATAGTACAGAAAAACCTGCATTAATTATGCCCAAACCTGATATCTGCATTTAAAATAACAATCAATATTTCATTTTTCTTTTTACAGAAAAGAAAAATATTGTTCAACTTAAAAAAACTAACTTTTTTGGAAAAAACCCAAATTTTACATTAAATTAAGATAAATATTCCCTAAATAAATACTATTTCTTTAAGATAAGCTTTAACGGATAAGCTCAAAACCAAAAACAAAGATTAATCAAGGATACGTGGGTTTCTGTTTTTCTGAAAGATAAACTAAAAGCTTATAAAAATCAATGTCAAGTTCGTGATGGTTATAAAATATTTGGTGAAATATTCGATTTAAATAATATAATATATTAAAGATAATTTGGATCTAACATGAATATGAATCTATTGGTTTAAATTCTTTAAATTTTTAATAGTTTATTTCCTTACATCTTTTAAATGAAATTCAAACAAATTTAGCCAAATCTCCGGAATTCAAAATATCATTGTACATTTAACTTCTGTTTTTTAAAATTATTAAATTCTTTTATATTTAATACATTAAATTCTATAATACACATTATTATATAACATTTAAAATTAGGTAATTGTAATTAAAGTTTTATTAGTTATTATTTAAAATATTTATAAAGGCACTATATTATAATATTAGGTGATATAAAGAGTTTCCAGCATTTTTAAAATAAAAACAAACAAATTTTTTCAGATAACAAATAAACTTTATTAAATCAAACACATTCCTTTTTGTTTTACAACCTTTCTCGATTTATTGAAAAAAAAACTATGATTCCATCAATGTAAAATTTCGTAGATTTTTTATTGAAAAACTGAATAATGTAGTCTTTTATTGAAGTTCCACTAAGTAAGTTCTGACCGTTATTTCTGAATCGATTGATCTAACCTTGTTATTGCGCACAAATGTTTGTGTCACATCGATGTTGCCAGGGCAAAACTCTATCTGATACAATATTAGCTCAATAGACATCGAACATATTTTTGGCGGTTTGGTGGCATATTTTCCTTTCAGGAAATACAATTTAAGAATGTACCTAATTTCTTCCTTGTCTTGAATTTTTTGCGACACTTATTTAGTTTATTAAAACAATTTATATTAAGAAATTTTATCGAATAATTAAAATTTGGTAATTGATTTTATATCAGAATATAAAATAATATTGGATTTAGAACTTACAGATCGTTTGCAATTCAACTTAAAACAATCTATGACAAAAATAGCACGAACTTTTTAGGTCACCCAACATAAATGACTTTAAAATAAAAAATTCCCATGGTCTATTACACTCCTTATAATCAAGAATAGTGATAGTTTGATAGAAAAGGTATTTCGATACTGTGTTCCATGATCAGATAATTGATTTCGTATTTTACTGTTATGATTGAAAAATCCAACCAGATATTTTTTGTGCTCCATAAACAATGTCAAGTAACTTATAAAAAAATTAAAATCTCTCACGGAACTTTTGAACCATATGCCAAGTAGTTTACAATTTATTTCTGTGGTATCATCGATTTCTATATTTTCAGAACATTTCTAATATTGATCTGTAGCAATAAAAATAAACTGTGAAGATGGTGTTCTTTCAAAAATCACATTTTAAAGATCTCGTTATTTTCCTTTTATTGAGAATTTTGAAAGATTTCAATTTGCATTACTAAAGTCAAAGAAATTGTTTAATTTAGTTTAGATTTTAAAAAATCAATATACTTTTCCAATCTAATAAAATCTTTTACAGGGCTATTCATTAATATTTATAATTGTATTCAGTAATATGTAAATTGTATTCAATAATATATATATATATATATATATAGTTCTATTCATTAATATATACAACCAATTTTTACAAGGAACATAATTGAATTTACATTAAATAGCAATGAAGTAAAAAAAATATTTTAGAAAATTATTTATTATATAAACATTTATTTTTCGAAAAACTTAAAAACCATATCCCATGATATACTTTATCAAGAAATTATCTCATTTTTAGTAATTTGACACAATAGTTTCGGATTTCATTGCAATTAAAATATACTCGACAACAGTCATTAATTCATTTGAATTTGGAAATAAAATTATTTTAAAAAGACCTTTGAAAGAAACACAAGGGTAAGTGTGAAAATATCTTCCTTGAAAACTAATTATATAGTATAATATATAATGATGTGACTTGAATTTTAATGATAATGCTAAATTAACAATATTGAAAATTCTGATAAAGCAGAGTGGACAAACCTGGAAAATTCGTAATTATTTATCCAAAATTAAGAAAAATTTCAAACAATCTTAATTATATTTTAATATTGATTAATCAATTTCAAATTAGTATTAAATTTAGATAAAATATTTTATTTTTTAGATAAATATGTTCCGATTTCTATTAATAATAAAATATTATCAATAATAACTTACTGAAGACTGACATGGATATGTCTACATGACTGATTTGTTTTTCGACCAAGAGAGAGGGTAGTGTTACATTAGCATCGGTGTACACAATATGGTCACGGAGTTGCAGGATATTATAAATGATAAGATAAATGTCCACGAATTTTAGAGAGAAAACTGATTTTATTTGCTTTTTAAAATTAGGGCCCACTGCCAAAAATTTTGGATTACTGTTCATTGATATAAGAATAATATTAATGTTATTATGTTGAATAAGACTACTGAAAAGATTTGTGAACTTCGTGATGTTTTTCCTTGTATTCAAATTGGTTGACATTATTCCAAGTACAGTATTTTTCTTACTTATCCAACGTATCATTCTTTCTAATAATAGATGTTTAGATATTACATTCATTTTACAACCAAAGCTGAAAGTAGGCCATGTGTGATTAAATACGGTTTGATTAGGCCAATTGAGAATGGCAGAGTCAAGATGACTTTTCTGGACCTTTACCCATATCGGGTCACATTTTGGAGAATTTTTAGAATAACAACCGTTAATAGTAGAATCATACTTACTGGAAATCTTATATGGATCTAGCTGAATTGGTAGATGAATATAAGGGTATTTTGATTGAATAACGTTTATAATATCGTTTGGAATATCTTTGGTAAATGATATTAGCAGTAATTTAGTTGTTGCTTCTTCACCATGACAATTTATGTCTGCAATAAAAACTAATACGGAAAATATCAGGTAATCTATGAAGAGTATTTTCCAGTAACTTATATTCATTATTAAATTTCATTCACTGAGTTATATATCCTTATAAATTAACAATTTATTTCTGTTAAATATTATACGATTTGAAATATTTTGTTATAAAAAATTTAATTACATTAGATAAACTACGTTGAATTTTATTATAAATTTTTAAAAATTGGAATTCATTATTATTTTTTTATTCTTGAATTTTATTTAATGTAAAATTAACAATAATTTAAAATAAAATGTAAATTAAAAAAAACAAAATATCATATCTGGTTTAGTTTTTCAATTATAAACAATAATTTGGAGATTTCCTAATTTAACGTTTTGAATTTCTAATTAATTTCTTATACTTATCCATATTATAAAAATATGAAATTGCACAATTTTAAAAGAATGAAGTAAAACGAATTGAAGTTTCCAAACTTAAATTTCAATGAGATATATTAAATGCTATAAGTAATACATCTGATCACATCAACTTTAATAAATAATTTAAATATTAATATTTTTTTAGGTTTAATAGTAATTATTCAAAAATAAAAACTTTATTATTTTTGTTCCAATATCTAATATCTCGAATTTAAAACTGATTCTGATTCTATTATGCAGTGCTATTTACACTTATTACCATTAAAATTTCCTTACCTTATTATTAACAACTTTTATTATCTTTAAAAACCCTTTTCCAAAAAATAAATTATCTTAAAATCTTCTTTATTTATGTTTTGGTAATCTTTAGGGGTCTGATTATTTGTACTATTGTTTGTTTTTATCACCATTTTTATTTTCCTCGTCCTTCTCGGGTGAACTGCAGGTTTCCATTAACATTGATCTGACTCTATCTCGGCGTGGAGATATAGTTGATGGCTACTAGGGAAAAATAGCCGTCTCTAAACGTAGGGATTAGTGATCGTAGACCAATCTCTACGACTATAAAAGGAAACAGCTATTCCCATAAAGGCCATAAAAATTTAAGAAGACATTTTGAAGAAACTACGTTCAAAAACATTATAGTCAGAAACTATTCCAGTAAATTTTTCTTTTGTTTTCACGCTATAATTATGCAGAAGGATTTAACAAGGGGACCCAGCGGACTTGGGAACCTCTAGACGACCTGAGAAGGGCCTAAAGGGTGACCCGGGGATCCCCCTTTCGCTCTTGATTAAGATCGTTTTATTTATTTATTTTTGTATTATTTTCTCAAAACTCTCTTTCGTGATCATTCCTTTCATCTCTTTCATTATAATAGTAGTTTTATTTGTTTTTATCACTTTTTATTTTTATTTTCGGTGACATTTTTCAGTTATTGGACTTATTAGGGTAATTTATCGGAGGACTTTTCGTAGTGATCAATATATTTAATAAGGATTATGTTTTGTTAATAAAATTTTATTGTGAACGTTTTGATTCAGTTTACAGTGTGCGGATACAGTATTATTGAGGGGTGTTTTGATTCAGATAAGATTTGAGAGGAACGAACACAACATTTTCTAAAAAGTGAGAAGTTACGATTATACGATCACACGTTACTGCGTCAAAGTATAGTAGTAACAATTTGCTAATAAAATTTATAAAACAGGTAAGAATTGTTTTCAAAATATTTCAACCAATATAGAAGTTTAAATGATCTTCAAGTGGCCAAAGAAAAACACACCTAAGGATGTTCTGTATTTTCTTGTAACCATCTTTATCTGGTTCTGTCTTATAGTGAAAATATTTGTACCAATAATAATAATTTGAAAATTTATTAAAATTAGATTTTATTTTAAATTATCTTGATTATTTCAATTTATTAATTTTGATTTATTGTTTAAGATAATCTATTCAGTGTTAAAATTTTTTTATAATAGTCACAGTATTTTGATTTGATATTTGTCAATTTAAAATAATTTGGTGTCAATTTTTAAAAACACTTCACACTATATATACAGGTTTTACGAAAAAAGTGTTTACACTGTGTCTGTTCGAATTTTGGCACAGAAACTATTTATAAATAAATAACTATTTATTTTGATTTAGTAATTGTACAAGATTTTATTGTAAGAAATTTACAAATAAATATTTTAAACAAAAGTGTTCTATCGATTAATATTTCGTTGGTTTCAGTTTTATGTTGTGATAGTAAAATTCAATTATTGTGCTTTGAGCGTTCATCCATAAACCCTTTCTGATTATATTTATTTTCTTGATTTACCTAAAAGTAACTAAATTGATTTTCTTAATCACATTAAACTTATATATTTTTAAGAACTTAACACAAGTATTCTTTCTTCCTTTGTGGAACTTCTCCGTCTTCCAGAACGGTTCTTGTTGACATTATTAATAGTTTTATCTTTTTCAAATTTATCCTTTATTCAACTGATTGTCAGTCTTGCTGGAGGATCTATCTGAAATTCTTTTTTGAACAGAGTCTGTACTTTTTTATATTTTCAAACTTTAAGTAATTTTTGATAATTAATTTTTGCTGCTCAAAGTTCAACCTTTAAGAATAAATTTATAGGTTTAAATAGCAGTTATTTCTTACCAGTTATTGGAGTATTTAAACAAACTATAAAACAAGTAATAAGGACTTATAATTACTTAACGAATTATATTTAAAGTATGTATTAATTTTTTGAGATACCCTGTATTGAAATTTAATATTTTACTCCTGACTTTACGCACAAAAAAATAATTTTGATAAAAACCGTTTATGTTAAGTTTCTTACGTCAATCAACAATAAAAATTCTAAAGCCTAATTTTAATAAAAATTTAAAGTTTCGAGAGTAAAATATGAATTTTTTAGAATATTAATTATCATGATATTTTAAATATTTAAAGAATTTTAATCTTGTGAACATCATAAATTTAATTTTTTAAATGGACGCATTTCAATAGTTTTGAACAAAATTTTTCCAAACATTTATTATCAAGAAACATGTTTCGAACTATTATCAGTT
>JBBMKC010120827.1:0-16240 GCA_037834085.1 Bipalium vagum
TATTAAATTGCAGAACAACATAATATAATTAATTTTTATTATTATTACTAATTATTCTATTTTTAATATTTTTTTATAATTACTATTACTATTATTATTATCCTCATTATTATTGCTCCAAAACCCAACAGTTTTAATATTTTAAATATTTTTAGATTTAAAATTTATTCCTTGAAAAGAGTACTTGTGCGGGGTTTTGATCCACTATTTTATTATAGAAAAAACGAATACAAAGACAAACGCATACTTTACAAGGTTAATATGGGGAAAGCACCATCGCAGGTTGGTGAGTGTTGGTTTAAGCGGTTCATAAATCATGATATCATTGTGAAAAGCAATCAACGTCAAGGTTTTTCTGCATAATTACAAGCTCTATTGGATGAAAGTACATGTCAAACGCAAAACAACTTGCCATGTAACTAAATGTTGCTCAGAATACAGTTTCTGGTCGCTTAAATACAATATGCAAGATTTTAAAGAATATTAATATGGGTCTCACATAAACCTGTACCGATTTCAGAGACATGCTTTCAACAATACGACCACCTCCAGGATATTAAACGACTTGATAAATAGACTTTTTCATTAAATCTTTTTTCACCAAAGCTGAAAGTCAAAATACGTATATAAAATGAAAATCACAGACAAAATGTCCATCATATAAATTTTTATTAAAAATTAAAAACATTAGTGATTTGTACTTTTCATTGATTTTTCCTTGATTTTTCAAATCAAATTATCCTGCGTCTCGTGTTGATGCATTTTATTATTTATTTTCAATAATATAATATAATATAATATTTTCAATAATAATAATTTTCAATAGCATAATATATTTAAATTAAATAAAAATATTATATTATATTAAGATAAATATTAAAAATAATCAAAATAAGACTTTTCTTTAATTTTTCATCAAATATTATTTTCAAATGGAAAGTTTATATTTTTATCTTTTTATTATTTTTTTAAGTTGACTTTTTCATCATGAATATCAAATTTCTTTGCCTAAAGAAAAAGAAATTTTTAATATTAAATATAAGCATTGCAATTTTGATAATTAGAAAAACAGAACTAATGTTCCTTGTTGTTTTAATTATTAATTATTTCTATATGAAGAATTGCTTTCATTGAAAAAATAGAACAATAATTTGAAATATTATCTCAGTGGAATTAAATTATTTTTATGTTTTATTTATTTTTACATAAAATTATTTTTAGATTAACGGAGAAAACACTCTCGGAGAAAATATTGCTGATAATGGAGGAGTGCGGCTGACATATCAGGTAACCCATTGTTATATATTATTAATATTTTAATAAAAATAATAGGTTTACAAGGATTTGGAGAAAAAATACGGGAAGGAAAAAAGTCTTCCAGGATTAACATACACACACGACCAACTATTTTTTATTACTTTTGCTAGGGTAATTCATAACTGTATTTAGAATTTTGTTTAATTGTTCAAGTTTAGTTATGGTGTACCTTGCAAACACGACAGAGCATTATCTTAGACATACTGTCAAATGTCCACACTCCAAATCGTTATAGGTTTGTAATAACAATACCTTTACTAGTTTTATTTACTATCATAGCAATATAGTAATAATAATAATAATAATTATTATTATTATTATTATTATTAATAAATAATAATAATAATAATAAATAATAATAATAATAATAATAATAATAATAATAATAATAATTAATAATAATAATAATAATAATAATAATAATAATATTTAACAAAATATTTCATAAACGTACACATTACTATTTAAGAAAATACAGTGTAAAAGTTTCCGCTTTCATTAGAAAAATTTGAGTAGATAAAATGTTTCCCTTAGTCTACTAACAAAAGTTGCATCGTTGTTTTAATTAATAAAGCTGTACTGATTTGAAAATTTAATGAAAATGTTTTTATTATAACATTACTAAAAATATATTTCCATATAAATTAAAGTTGCTATAATATAAGTTCCACAGTTAAATGTTACCAAAGTGATTTGAAAAAAAGATTTTTTTTAATTTTTCTGGAAATAGTAAAATAATTGTGGTTAAAAAGAGTCTTTTAATGATCTATTTTACATTGGATGCAATTTGATTATTTTATAAAATCTCATGCTGATTTGTTTATTTTAATCATTGTTTTGTAATAGTTCTAAAATCAATATAGTGAGTCAAAGCATCATAAGATTATATGCATAATAAAAAATAAATTAAAATTAAATTTTGAGAAAATAAAAAAGCGACTTTATTTTTATATAAAAATAAATTGTGAGCGATTTTTGGTTTTTTTATATTTTTAAAATTTTAATATTTTTTTTATAATTACATTTTATATTTCATATTTATTAATACAAATAATACATATTATAAATTATAAAAATAATAATTATAAAGTCTGTATATGTTAGATATAAGTCAGACGTCTATGGTTAATTACTTTGGAAAAGTTGGCTGCATCACCCATTATGACACTTTGGTACCTCATAAATTCTCAGTACAAAATATTAATGATCGCCTTTCTGTTTGCAAATTATTATTGAAACGGAACGAGGAATGTCCCTTTTTAAAGCAGCTAAGTACAGGCGACATAAAATGGATCATAATATAATGAGATGTATTATAAAAATATTAAACTGAATGGGTCATGGATAAAGCCAAACAATTCTCCTATACAGCAGTTTTTAGGAGATTTTTATCCAAACCAATCCCTTTAGTTTGGTAGGATTGGAAGGGTATTATTTATTACGAGATTCTCTGAAACAATGTAATCATCAACGCTGATAAGTATTGTCATCAACTAGACGAACTAAAAGATGCAGTCAATAAAAAACTTCCCAAATTAGCTTATCGAAAAGGAGTGATACTTCAACATGATAACGCTAGTCCTCACGTAGCAAAGAGTGTGCCGCGAAAGATTTCATAGTTTTGTTAAGAAGTGTTAAGTTATCTGGCTTATTACCCTGATATCGCTCATTCAGATTACTATCTCTTCCTGTCCTTCCAAAATAGTTTAAATAGAAAAGAATATCGATCTTTAGAAAATATCAAAATTCACCTGGACAAATATTTCAGTCAACAGACAACAGAATTCTTTTCTGACGGTATCATGAAATTGCCCGAAAGATGGAGACAGATAATCGATCATAATGGTGTATATATTGTTTAATAAATTAATACACTTATTTAAAACATCAACAAAAAGTCGAACGAACTTTCTGTTCAACCAAATATTTATTTTTATAAACTAAACGTGATATGTACGAAGAATTTTAAAAATCAATTATTTCCAGAATAATATTAGACTATAAATTTAATACCAGATTACTTTTAAAGTAATAGATTTGTTAATATCCTTAAGTAATGTCGAAATCATCATTTTTAAATCAATGTAACCATTGAAAAGTTTAATAAAACTGTCCCTTTTATGTTTTGATTAACAGACAGTGAATCTCAGCATCATTTTTTGGATAAAAGCTGACCAAAAAGGCTGCCCGTAAATTTTGGTTTTTTCGCTAATTTTCAAAATATTTGTCTCAGTTCACCGTTCAAGTCTTCTTTTAATATCAAACAAAATTTACTACTGGTTATATCAATCAGGTCCTATATCAAGGAAATCTTTAAAGGTGCTCCAGCGTAATTGAAAACTGAAAAAAAAACTGAAAATTGAAAAATTGAGAATGTCTTTCATTAATTATTAACATTTTTAATGAACAATCCAACCCACCTGTTTCTTTCCTCAGTGAAACCATTCATTAATTCCTGGCTTAACATATATTTAATTAATTGTCTTATAACTATAATACATATATAATCTATTCTCTATCAAATTGGCAGTGATAAGTCACTTAAAATAATATTTTATTTTTTATTATTTATATTTAACTTTTTTTATGATTTCCGCTTGCTAACCCTTCATAAATGCCTTCAAACACCAATGGATAAAACACAAAGTTCTTAAAGATTATTTGTAAAATTTAACCAATATGGATCTCTTAAATTAAGTGAACTAATTTTAAAAGTTATTAATATCTACTACTAATATTTCCAGCCTAAAAAAATTGCATAGAAAGTTATTCCAACTGTAAAAACTTCATCTTTTCTTTTTTTCTTGAGTTTAACATTTTCTTGAAATTTATATCACATATCTTTGGTATACTAATGTTAAATAGTATAATATAAAATAACAATAATATGTAAAATAACAATATGATATAAATAATATAATTTATATATTTGTCAAAGAAAACAATCGAAATACTTCAATATGCGTTTTAAAAAATGTCGGAATATCATAATAAAATTATATAAATACCATAAGTATAACTTTTCGGTTCATCAAATATTGAGAATATGTTAAATTGGCTCTTTAAAGTGTCATACGACCCTTGATATTTCTGACAATTATTAACAAAAAGACTGTCATTGAAAATTACCGACAAGCAGTGTAATAAAAGCTAAGTATAGGAAGTAGTCTAGAAGGTTGTGACGTAAAAAATGCCCAATTTCAATAGTTTACTTTTAAAAATGTTTTACAATATCTTATAGTAAAGCTGCAAAATTAAATTATAATGCAGTTTTAAATCATCATATTGAATTATGGTATATCAATATTTGTTTAAATAATCCAATAATTTCTCAGAAAATATCAAGAGTAGCGTATATACTGAGCAACAAAGAAACTATCACAATTTACTTATGCAAAATGTAATTACAACACTCAGCTTTGGAAGCTGCTGAAAACATTAATTTGGCATTCGGCAAAGGTCAAATCAATCCGTTCGGATCTTTTAAAACATTTATTATTAGTGCCAAAACAATTGTAAGATATTTGAAAACCATTGGTAAGATTAAAATGGTAAATTCAAAAATCTTTATTGTTTTGCAATGAATGGGATCCGTTTATAAATTGTATCATAACAAGTGATACAACTTGAGTTCTCTACTAGATCATCTTTTTTTTTCCATACAACATGTAATGCATTCCAAAGAATAATGATTACTTGTTGCTGGTCTATGACTGGTGTCATACATTCTTGATAGATCATGAAGAGATTATCACAGCACAAAGTATTACTCCGATCTAGAAACAATGCACCAAAAAATTAAGCAAAAGGTTTTATATTGGTCAACAGGAAATAAGTAACCATGTACGAATACATGTTTGTAAAGACTTTACAAAAGCTAACTGAACTATGGATTGAAAGTTTATAAATAATTCGCCATATTCCCCAAATCTGGCACCAAAAAATTATCTTATCTTTAAACATCTCCATAATTTTCTGGCCAAAAAAATCTTTGCAAATCGAAAGAAAGTATCACTGACTTAATCAATTCTAGAAAACCAGAATTTTACAAGAGTTTTATTCAAAATCTGATAATTTGTTGGCAAAAATGTTTCGAATGCCATGACGACTGTTTTAATTGAATAAACATTTCAAACCTGTTTCATTGCTTTTTCTATTTACCATGTAATCAGACATTTCATATAACAAAAAATAAATTAACCCAATTAAATATGATTGATCTGCCTAAATGATAATTAATATTTTAGAGTAATTGGTACGCTGTCCAATATTAAAGAGTTCGCTGAAGCATTCAACTGTCCGGTAGGTTCACCAATGAACCCAAAGGATAAATGTATGGTATGGTGAACAAGTAGATTCACTCCATTGATTGCATTGTACATATCGCAGAATTTGATGGTATTTTGTAATAGAGTGTAGTGTATGTCATTTTCTTTTGTCATTTGCCCTAATCTTCAAAATCAGGAAATATTAATGAACGCTTATTCTTATATCATTTGTTTATTTATTTCTATTAAAACTTATATACATTGTTTGTTGAATAAATCTGTTTCAGTTTGACTTCATTTTTTTCTGTTCAACGTTATCTCCTATTTTGTGAATTTAAAAATATTTTAATAATAAGCGGAATTATTTTTTAAATTTACAAAGTATCCGGAAACGTGAAAAAATTGTCTGAATTTAAATATATATTTCCATGTATTTTTTATATCTTGACTTAACTTCATTTTTAAGTCAATTCTCGATTATCTTAATGATAACCTAATCAAAGATTTTTAAAAAACTTGTATATATTAGGTCATAAAGTCTGAAATGAATAGACCAAACTTTTAATACCAAACTTTTATTAGTGAATTCTTTAACAAAGAACAATGGAATTATTAAAAACAACATCTTTCGTAAATATACATTCCTAACATTTTGTCGGTAATTCTGAAACTTCCTTTATCAAAACTTCTGGTTTGAGAGAATCAATAAATCGCCAAAAGGCGACCAAATTTGAGCTACACGAGTTGACACAACATTTTCACCTTCCATCTCGCATAATTTTTCACCCTCGGTACTTGCACTGAAATCTTATTCTCAATATGTCCCAAAAGTATCTGAATTTTCATTCTTCCTATATTTATTAGAACTAATATAAAATCAATTATTATTCTACATCCGTAAACTTACCTATTCATAGAAAATTTAATTATCTTCAGTGATATTTTACTCAATTAATTAAAATTTTTTAATTAAGTATACAATAATTTACTTTGAAATAATTTGATGTAAAAACGAAATTACTTATGACTCCCCCCTCATATATTCAGAATTTTTAATTGAGTACAGTTTGCAATTATATCCTCTTATAATATGCTAATTCGATACAAATGCCATTATTGACATGAGATCAAATTTTAGAAATTAAGTGACTTTTTTTGATTCTTTCTTCTAAAATTCAGTGAATAATAATAATAATAATAATAATAATAATAATAATAATAATAATGATAATAATAATTAAACTCATATTTCTACTTGAAATAAATTTTACTAATAAATTAAATATATCTTTTATCAATTCTATTGTCGTCAACCAATGAAAACACATTTAGGATACGCCTGGTAATAAATAAAATGTTTGAAAGTATTCATTGTCCAGTGATAATTAAAAATCGATCTTAATGAAAAAAACCAACAAAAACTAATATGATCATAATAAGAACTAAATATAAACATGGTCTTACATACAAAATTGTAAGTTTATATATTTATTTGATTAGGTCTGAAATCATTATAAATTCAAATAAAACGTCAAAACACTTCAAATATAATATAATATCAATAAAACTCATCACTTTATTAAACTTAAAAGTAAAAATGATCAGTTAAAAATCATTTAACCGCCTAGTCGTAATGGTTTAGATTGGCAAAATTCCGACGTAGTTTTTATACTTTTATTACAAAATATCAAACTACTATAGACAACTATATTTTGGGCGAAATAAATGGACATTTAATCCAATCATTAAAACAATGTGGAATGTACATAAAATTTTTCAATAGAATTAACTTTACATATATATAACTTTAACTATATAAATTTCTGATAAGATTCAGTTAAACAATAGATAGGTTTTTTAGATAAAATATTTCCATTAAGCACATTTTCCCATTAAGCTTTTAAAAAGACTGGATTTCTTATTTTTTGAAAAGGCATTGTTTATATTTCAAACGGAAAAATAAACGAGTTTTTTAAGAAAAAAATTATTTTTCATTATTTTTGTTGTTTCTATTTTATTTCTATCTAACGAAATGTTAGCTCGTCTATAAGTAAATTCTTGTTTAAATTTATCTCACTTATTAACTTTAAAACCTTGGGATTTCTAATTTTCATTTTGCGAAATAATTCAATTTAGAAAATTTTTCAAATATTTTCATAGATAAGGTAGCAAGTATTCATGAGTTGTTGAATTTAATAAATATGTAAGAATTCAAAGAAAGAAATATTGATATTAAAAAATTTTACTTATATTATTTGGAGGGAGATATAGAATAAACTAAAATTTAGCTTGTTTAAAATCATATCTACAGATGATTCTAAGTGACGCACATTTGGAATACTTAATTTTATGGAATTAAATTCCAATCAAATAATTTTTTTTTTAAATTTTGGAATATTTAATATGTTCAATCAATATAAGAATTTTCTTTTATTTTAGTCAAGATCATGATATCCTTTGATGATCGAATTTTCCTCATAAAATGTTATTATTCAAGTAGAGAAATTCCAACAACAGGTTTATGCAAATTTAAGTAGAAACTTGGTGTAATAAAAAAGCCATACACAACTCAGAGCATAAAAAGACTAGTTGATAAAATCGAAAAAGCTGGCAGTGTCAATGATATGGCTAATTCAAGACGATCAATGTGGAATCGGGGGAGAATCATTGAAACGCAGTGTATCAGAACTTGGCTGCAGCTCCACTAGAACAATTTCAGATGACACAAACATCTCCAAGCCCAGTGTCCATCACATTCTTCGAAAAAGGCAAATTTGCAAAAGCTGATGAATTTCAATTTTATATAAATGGTGCTATAAGCACCAAAAACTGTGTAATTTGGTCTGCGTACAACCCAAGAGCCTACATCATAATTCCTGCGCGTTCACCTTTTACTTCCAAGAAACTGTGAATGATGAACATTATATTTCGATGTCTAGAAATCATCTTCTTCCGAAATTGAGTAAGGCATTCCAGTCAGAACAACTTCGTAATGATGATATCATCAATTGGCATTTTCCTTACTTCTGCCCTCCTCGTTCTTCAGACCTCAATCCACGTGATTTCTGTCTTTGGGGTCACATACAGGCTGCAGTGTATCACCAAGATTTACAAAACACTGAAGAAAAGTTAATTTTTCGTGTCAGAGATGCAGCAAAAACCATGCATGTCATAAAGTAGCGGCAGCTATGATTCTTTGGTCCATCTGCTTAAATCCATCATCTCAGAAAATGGACAGAATTTTGAACATTTATTAAGAATTTTTACAATATTCCTCGTTTGAATTTTATATTTTACTAAACATTGCGTTAGTAACCCTACTTTTTTGTATATTAAATTGAGTTTTAATTGTGTGGCACTTACGAATCACTCTGTATTTCATAAACGTATAACATTTTATGACCAATATTCACCTGAAATATTCACCATGATATAAAATGATGTTCAAATAATATGTTAATCGACTAAACTCACGAGTCACCTTATAAATCGTTTTCTCTGCGAAAACTGTTCTACTAAAATTTTTATTTCGTGCACAAATTTTTAAGTTTTATTTTTTTTCTTTGACTCATTATTCCGGAATATAAAGTAATCTATCAGGTTCATGTCATGAAAGTTTAAGATACACTTGATTGGTTTCTGATCTAAGAAAGAATTTTTAAAATTCTTTGACTTATAAACTTCCTTAAAAAGGAATGGAGAAAGAAAAACCTTCGAAGAAAAGATAGGAAAGTTTTGTGAAAATTTTCGAGTGTATTGTTCTAGTCTAAAAATTAATGGATTTTTATTGTTATTATTAAAATTCAAAGAGTTATGACAAAAAGGTACCTAGACTCTACCAGAAATATTCAACTGGAATCAACAAAAAACTCGTATACATTCATAGGTATTATTTCTCGACAAAACCTCCAATCTACCTTTCCATTGAAATCTAATCTATTAGAATTTTAAACCAATCGTATATTTCATACTTATATATCATCATTATTTTAAGTACAAATTTTCATTTAACTATCTTCAATGTTTTTCGTATACTCTAAATACTTTTTTATCCATATCACATATATTCTATGGAGATGCAAAAGTTGGTACTCAAATTTTTTTTATTTACAATAATAAAACTACTCTTCAAAATGAAGTCCTCCAGCTTCAGTGATTTTACGCCACTGATCTGCTAGCATTCTTATCTGGTCAAAGTACCAAGCATGATGCAAGATCTCAATTTCTTCCAGGTTTTCAATTTTTTCTTGGATGTTCTAACCAGGTGTGGCTTAGCATTGTTCTAGTGAAAAATGCCCGCTTTAGACGAAAGAGAACATTGTGATTCAACTTAAGTGCATCATAAAGACGATCAAGCTGCTGGCAAAAAAAACACTGCAATTATTGCTTTACCATTTGAAATCAGTTCATAATGAAGAGTTCCTTCAAAATTCCAACAGGCATACAGCAAGAACTTCCTGGCAAAACCTGGATTGACGTTGACTGAAGGCGGATATTGACCTCATGGAACCCACCATTTTCTCGGTTATGATTGACTAAGTATATCAACCTTTCATCTGATGTAGCAATACAACTCCAAAAGTGATCATCTAGCGGGTTTTCAAGTCACTTTTTGGTCGCTTGCTCTTCACTTAGGTAGTGTGGATCTTATCGTGGTATTTTGTGAATAAAATCGAGTTGATGTAAATGTCTCAGGATAATTGTTTGATGTACACCAACATTTTGAGCTAAATCGCTTGAACCTAAAGAAGAAACGCCTTTCAAGGCTGTTATCAATTTATCATCCACTAGCAGTGAAGGCCGGATTAAACGTGGCTTGTCTTCAAGGTTCAAATCTGCACTGTCGAAGCGCTTGAACCAATTAGTAGCAGTCCTCAGAGCTACAATTTCTTCACCTTCAAATTCGCGTAACTCTTTGAAATATCCCTCGTGCTCAAACCTCTTTTCAAATAGTGACGCAACACTTATGTACACAACTTTTGCATCACCCTAGTATATTAGTACATTTTTTTTATTATGTCTCAAATCTCAATTAGTCATTTGATAATATTCACGATTTCACAAACTTTAAATTGTTAAATATACACTTACCATCTACCGGTGCTATTAATTCATAATAATTTCAGAGATTCGATTCACAGATCACTCGAGGCAAATGAAAATTAAGACAGTTTAACAACGGAATTTGTAAACTTAATAGTCTTTAAGTATTTAGCAGTAATTATGATAGATTTAAACTTTAACACACCGTATAGTACTATAATTTATTTATACATTTTATATCAACAAACATAAAATCAGAGATTGAAATGTTCAGGTATGATTTTGTCATTGTTTCTATCACAATGGTTTTAAGATTCCTTCCATTATGAAAAGAAATAATTAAAAACCACCGTGAAATAATGTACCATTATTCTTCTTAAGCATTACAGCTTAACAAAAATTGTAATTTTCCAGAATTTTGATTCAGGTCTATTTTATAAATATATGAAAGTAAAGTAAATATTATGTTATGAAAGTAAAGCACACGTCTTAAGATAAAATGTTGGTGACGTTAATAAATTTAAAAAATTTCATAAAATAAAATTTTATAAAAATAAATATTAATTTAATTGTTAATGAAAATCTATAATCTATAAAATTGTGAAACAATCATTGTGCTTTACATGGATGCAATTGATATCGAAAATGGAAATAACTTAGCAATCACTAGCAATGATTAAGAATGGAAAAATATAACAAACGAAATCACGGAATATAAGTGTATTAAACTTTGAGTTGATTAAAATAATAATAATATAAATAAAATTATTGCTAAATTATAAAAAAATAATAAAATTTTAGGAGAATAAATATACAATAAATTAATTAAATAATTCATAAATTATCTCCTTTATTCTCTTTCTTAAAATCATTTAAATAAGAAAAAAACATGAAAAACTGGTTTCACTGAAATCAAGCTTATTCAAAATACAGGCATATACACATACGCATGTCAGCAACCATAGATACAGAATACACACATGCTAGGTACAGAGTAACAAACGGTTTTAATTCGTGATACATGATTCGTCCAAGGGTGAAACAGCAGTTGTTATAAAATGCTATCTGATTGGCTGCTGACAAGGTCAAATAATTTTGACAAAATTCTCATTGTGTCATCATTTTTATTTTCATATGGGACAACAAGTGACGCGTTTGGATTTTGAATGGGTCTATACCGAAGAGCCCCATGCATCAAGGAGAAAGAAAATCATGGGTAAGCCTTTTTTCATTTATTTTTTCATTATCTCTTTGAACGTTTCCATTTTTATTTTTGATTAAATCTACTATATTGATTGGATTTTAGCCCAAGACAATTTCGTGATAATTAGCGATTAGATTATCGATATTTTTCAATTAGGAAAAGATATTTCTACCAATTTGATGCTTATTCATGATTTTTTGCATATTATGTTGAGAAATTATTTTTCCTTAAAAATATTGATTTTAAGAATTTTTTAGTTTCAATGATGAATTTTTACACGATCTATACACATTCTGAACAGGTTTATGTAAACTACCAACTGGTGGCGTTATTTGATGTTTTAAAGTTAATGCTTTTAAAAAGTTTTATTAAAAAATCAATTATATTAAAAGAATTGCGTGAATAAATTTATAATGATTTTAGTTTGAACAATTATGTCGATTTTTTATATTACAAATCGGTGAGCTTTGATTTAATAAAAATAATCACGATTTGTAAGGACGAAACTTTTTCAACGTTTTGCGAGTTTATTCATACCCTCTTTGAAGAAGTACTAGTCAGAGGATTCAATGAGGCAAATGGATTTTGGACATCTCGATTTTTAGAAAAAGATGTTAATTTGTAGATATATCTGGGGAGTAATGTAGTTGAGATAAAGTATTTTAACACAGTTCCTGTAATTTCTATATGTTATTTTGACAGGTGCTGAGCATTATTATGGTAAAAAACCAATGTACTCTTACGATTCACTAATACTGTTTGATTGTGTTTAATTTTTTTCGAGGGAAAATTTATTAACAATAACATTTATGGTGATACTTTCTTCAGTTCCAAAGAAATCATAATGAGTTATACGAGTCATACACCACCAAACACTAATCATTATTTTTCACATTGGAATTGTAATTAGCCAAATATCTTTGTCCAATCACTCACCGGTACGTCTGGAGTATTCATATAATATCAAAATCTCATATCAAGTAATTATTATTTTCAGATCTTTATTTTGGTTTTTTAACAATAAAGGCGAGCATATTGATAGACGCTGAATTTTTGCATTATTTACCTGATATTATGAGGCACATCTTTTTGAAACTTTTTGATTTTTCCAATTTGTCATATTCGCAAAAGTTTTATAGCTAGCATAAAAAGCCCAGTGATTTGTTCAAAACCCACGATCAAATTATTTAATTAAAAGGATCATCTTAAAATTATCAAACAAATAATATAAAGTCCTTTTGAAAACGAGGTTTTTTCAAAAACATTTTACTAAATTTTTTAACAAAATTGTTTGAATAAAAAATTTTTAATATTTTAACAAAGATCTGATTGATTTTCCTTGAACTTTGGATTGTTTAAGATGATAAATTTGATTCTAGGATTTCGTTAGCTTATTAATAAATTTATCTCTTTGTTGATTTATTATTATGATTTTATTAATATATTATTAAATCTAACAGTTACTGAATTTTGGCAATATTTAATCTTCTGTATCTATTTTCAAATTTGTCCAAAATTGAGATGATTTATGAACCAATTTATCAGTCTTAAGACATCGTTTCAGCTCTTCAGTTAGAATTCAATTATGATTAAACAACTAGCATTGCACTAGAAAAAATATTTTTGTACCATAAAGCTTCTTCGTAAGCGAAATTGATTGCTGTCCGAAATTTTTACTTTTTTAACTTGTATATTTTAGAATAATTACAAATTATAACTTTCCTTTCTATTTCTTTTTAAAAATGATAACAATTAATTTTACATTGTCCCCTTATTATTTATTCCTGTCTATCTCTGAAATATTTAATAATTTACTTTATGATAAAAAACCAGACAGTAAACAATTTTCGAAACTTAATCATTTGCTTTTAAGAGGAAATTAATCAGTTTTTCACAATTTAAATTCTTTCAGTAACTCATTGACTATTTTACTTTACTGTTTATTAATCAGCTTCTTTGATGAAGGAAATAATCACAAATTGAAAGAAATTTACCATTTCCTCAAATAATTTTGATTAATAATTTTTGCTTCTCGTCTTTAACTGCTTTTTATGAATCAAAGATGTCGAAATATCTTCATTCTGTTCAGGTTTGTCATTAATACTATAGTAAAAGATCCATATTTTTGATAAACGACTATATTTTTATTCTATTAATAATATTCGATCTATAAATTTTCAATAATAGAATTAATTATAAAAATTTAATCGATCAAACAAAAAAGAATATTGGAATTTTATTCTGAATTTTTTTATGACGCTTAAAGTACATCACATGTAATTGTCAGTCAAAATCCATATTTTTCATATAAAAGAAAGGTTTACATAGATTCAATTATACTTACTCAAGTCATATAGATTTCTGTATATATTATATTGTGTGTGAGATGAAAGTAAATCTGTGATTTGTTGGTTTGAAATATATGTTACCCATGTTAAGCATTTTCTTTAAAAAAATATTTCAAATTTTCTATACAAATTTGTGTATTCCACATAGTTTTAGAGGGAAAATAGATATCACATAAGCATCATTTGCGTCAATTGATACTGTTCTTCTTTTTTCGAGTTTATTTCTTGACTGGAATTATTAAGATCCTGAACAAAAGAAATGGCTTAAAGACAAAAATTTTAAACCACTGATGGGTGAAAATCGGAATCAAAGTCAAAATGATCTTGTCAAATTGTTAAACTTTATTGATAATCGAAAAGTTAACATTAAAACCCATGGAAATAGTTTAAAAATTTCTCAATGAAATTGAAAAATAGTTTACTGACCGATCAATATCTAAAAATACAGTTTATTTACCAAATGGGCTAAGTCACCAGCTCCATCAAAGATGGAGGTCCTTGATAGCCGTACCTATTGTTTCGAAAAATATATCTTCACATTTGTATTTAAATACAGACAAGATTGTAAAAATTGTTTAATAGGCGCATCTAATATATAGTCAACATTTTTAAAAAATTAAAATCGTTCAAAATTTTGAACAAATTGTTGTCTTATTTCAAGACAATTAATTTATGTTCACAACGAAAACCCTAGTTCACCTTTTAAGTCTTAAATGCTTTTTATTTATTAAATGCAATTATTTCTTTATACAATTAAAAAATTTCTTTAATCTATGATTTTTAGCTAACTCACTTTAGGAAGTTTCTAATAAATGCAGTATTCATATTTATCAACCACGCCTAATTCATTAAAAGAAACAAATATTAGTATATTTTTTGACTTTCTAACTTTACATTATTGAAAAAAAATAACTGGAATTTTTACTTTATCATAAAATTGTTCAATAATATAGTTAAAAGTTTTGGGAAAATTTCAAAAAAAGTTATTTAAAATATCTTTTTTAAAAGGAAAATATTTTTTTTATTTTGGCTCACTTTACATTATATATAAAAACAGAATTTGTCTACATTATTAAGTCCTTTCTAAAAACCTTAGAATAAACTGAAAATCTGTTGATGAAATTTCCTTTAATTTTTGTCTTTTCTCTATTTTACTCAGGCAAGGAAAAAGTAAAGCACTTAACATTTCACTACATGATATAGTTGATACGAAATAAACATATGAGGAATACTTCCGAACTTGAAATTATTTCCTCTTGATTAATTTATTTTCAGTTTAATAATATATTCGTCTTTTGCTTTTCCTTCACTATAATTTACTTTATAATTTTAGCCACTTTCAATGACTTGTTAGATTGTAGTGTTACGTGCTTTAGAAAATCTTGCCTTTACTTTCAATTAAGAATATATTTATAATTAATAGTACTATTAATTATATTTTTAGATGATTGGATAATTGATAACATTTGGTGAATTCTTTGTAAAATTTATTAATATTTTTTATTGTAATAAAATAATTATATTTAGGATGATTTTATCGTTATGTTTAGTTTGTTGTTATACCGTATAGTCACAGTATAGTTCAATTTGTAACAAAATAAATGGCTGTTTTTAAGTTGTGATTTATAAATGAATAGATTCTGTCATAATGAAGTGGAATTAACCGAAACTGAAAGTTTTCCAAATAATTCTGAAAAGCTGATGTTTCGCAGAAAGATGTCACTAAGAAAATGTGATTTTGACTATTTAGTAAAACGCTAAATTGATGTGCTTTATTAAAGAAAGCTGTAATAAACCAGAAAGGTAAAAAGCCACAGAATAGTCGGCAAAACCTTAGGCTTAGGAACTATTTACTTTAGGATACTGAAACAAAACTTTGTAAACCTTTATAGAAAACATTCATTTTTTTCAGTTATTATACATAAAATAATTCTTTTATCAATGAAATATTGAGTAGAGACGATAAATGTTTTAAAAGTAAGCTATTGTTAATAATAATAATAATAATAATAATAATAATAATAATAATAATAATAATAATAATAATAATAATAATAATA
>JBBMKC010120937.1:0-26886 GCA_037834085.1 Bipalium vagum
GGTCGCTAGGGAAACCTCAGAGAAATATTTATCGATGCATGGCAGAGAAGGTGTAGTAAGTAACCATTTCCTGAAGATTTTGACTGAAACGATAATTCTAAAATATACAATTTATAATGTATATTTATAATAATAATAATATTTGAAATGATAATATATTATTATATAATGATTATATTTTATAGTTTCAGTTTCTGTTTCAGTTTGAGACAGCAAAATGTGATACTGTTAGGGGTCAAAGCTTGTTGGGATCCCTGGGCTTCGCAGTCATTTACCTTTACTTTATATTAATAAAAGAAAAAAAGGAGAACATTATTATGTTCCACATTGATAATCGTTTTATTTTGCTGGAAAAGTTTCTAAAGATGTCATGAACAGAGAAAACATTTAAGCCAACTTTTCTGGTAAAATTTGGAGAGATATTATTTAGGATAATAAGTTTTAATCTCAGTAAATATTCCCGGCTCGAATGTGCTCCTTCACCACTTTTCGGCGTATGAAGATATTTTCCGGTCACAATTTATTCACTTAGCATAGACGAACCACACAAAAATCACAAAGTTAGAGCTTTGTGAGGCCTGACATAATTCTAAATAATCTCGACGTCGAGAATCGAGAAAAATCTTTCTTAGTATTTATTTAAATGAACTTAAAGTACATCTATTATTATTACTATGATACCTCATCGGTAGTGCCTTTGGCGAACCAAATAGTTTGTTAAAATAAATTATTTTCAACCGTCCCTTAAAATGATTTACATTTTGAATCATTTGAGGTTCAGATTGTTTCTGTTAGGCCAATAGTTAATATAGAAAAATCGAAATCTATTTTGTGTATTTACACCCAGCCAATCAATCCGGTCGTTGACTATCATAAATGTGATGAAAATAATTCATTGTTCCCCTTTTTAATCTGGACCGGTCCGTCAAGACACGCGAATTTCCAAAAATATCGTGGTTGCATTTTGAGGGAAACCGAAACGTATGCTTTATGGTTAAGCCATTGCTTATAAAATAATACTTGAGTCTATTTCAATGGCCAGTTGCTGTAATAATAACTCTAACTATAAATAAATCGAAAAATGATTAAGCTGAGTTAATTAAAAATCATGATTATGAGATTGAAAACTTAAATAACACAAATGATTACTCCATCTCCATAATTTATAATTCTGATGCCTTAATAAAACTTAATAATGATGATATTAACAATTTCCAACTTGAGTTATCAATTAAAGAACTAAATAATAATTATTTTAATAAAACAAATTATAATCAATAAATCTCCAATTTAAAAAAACAACTATTGATTATATCTCCATAAATAATTCACATAATGATCAGCTCAATTTAATTACTAATTCAAACTTTAAAATTGTTTTATCCAATACTAATGAAGATAATGATACCACATTTCTGAATAATGCTTTGAATCCTGTTGATAATAATATTAATGTCCTGACCCTCTCAGCCAAAATACAAAATTCAAAGAAGTCAATAGCAAGGGGAAATGTCCAATTAAATCCTTCACTATTTATCACACAAATCCTTACCTAATAAATCAATTCATCCACATACTTTAGACGAAATTGCCATCTATGACTCCGAAAATGATGAAACTGAACCAGATGAAAGTGAATTGAATTCTTTATCTGCTACCATTAATTTTAATCCTTCACTTGAACTGTTTATCGAAATATAACCTGTATAGGGGAGGTAGTCCAAAAGATACTCTCTACAGTGCTATCTTCCTTGATAAGATAAAATTCAACAAATTTAAACAACCATATCTAATTCTTTCTTCTCCAATTTCCTCATTCATTAATAAAAATAATATTAGGGTAAATGAGTTTCCAGTATTTCTTTGCTTCTGTGGTCTAGTGTTTACTAAACATTTATTCTATGCTCACATACCAACTACAACAAATCTCTTCAACAATTCCATCCATACAAAATCTTATTGATGTTCTTGTATCGAAAGCGACATTAAAAGCAACTGATTCTCTGGGCTGGCCATTGAAGTTTACATACAAATCAAAACCCTTGATTCTGCTCAAATCATCTTTATAAGATTTGGTCCTTCGATGATCATCTCCCGAAGCCTTCATGAACAATTCTATAAACTATTTCCCATTTCCCAACTTACGGATTGAGAAATCTTTTATGGCAAATTCACTGAAATAGTCAATGAAGGGTTCTTGCCGATAAATAGACTCCAATAATTTCTTTTAGACACCTCTTCTCCAAATTTAACCCACAATCAATTTTTGGATAACCCATTAAATAAAATAGTCCCCTCAATATTTTATATTGATAATGAACTTTTTCTTCTCCCTTTTTTATTGAAAATCTCCTAATCCAAAATACAAATACAGACTATGGACTGTTTATATGCAGATACAAAATAGATTATTTTATTGAAAATCGACATTTCACGACTCCTGTCAAGCCAAATATGTGAACTGAAATTAAAAATAGTTTAAATAATAATTAATTTAAAAATTATTCATAATAAAAATAATTATAATAATGATAAAAATCGTAATTCAAAATCTGACTGCATCCACTTTTAACTGTAACATTAAACCATATTGATTATTAAAATCAATATATTGCTGAACTATTGAATATTGGACGTAGAGCAATTAATAATTTATATTAACATTTATCTATTCGCTTTCGAATCTTGATTGGTCTAAATATTAATAAAACAATTAATGATTTTAGGATCTTCAATGTTGTACGTGGACTTAAAATGGTGAATGGTGAGGATTTAAACTTTAGACATTTTAGTGACTGATTTAATTTCTGCTGTAGAGAAAAGAGCGAAATTAGATAACCCAAATAAAATAAAAACAACGCTTCAATGGTTAAGTGATAGGATAAAAACCAAATTATCTGTAAATAGAACTTGGTAGACTAACATTAGAGAATCAATCAGAGCATTAAGAGAAAATTTTAAGATTGATTGCGATTTTCTTCATATTGACAGTGGAATCAACTTAAAATGTAAAATTCCAATTAATGATACTGACTAAAAATCCTATATTATAGAGGAAAATATATAATGCTTTAAGTTACTTTAATAGTTGAAAATCGCATTCAGTAAAAAGAGTTTTAGTCCACTGTTTTAGCTTAAATCTAAAATCATGAATTCAATCTTTAAAAGTAAATCATTTCTCTGTATGCATCTCGAGAGGTGTTTCTTTTTGAAATGAACCATTGATTGAAGGTTTTGTTTTGGAAAGTTCCTGTCTATTTTCGTTTAAGTTCTGAATTTCCGAGTACTTTATGTTTTCCAATCTAGAAAATCTTATAACCAGTTTCTGTAGATCCTCGTCTTTTAATTCTTGGTAGGACGCTTCCTTATTACCTTTTAATCAGAGTTAAAGTCTAAGCAGACTAGTTTTTAGTCTCGATATTTGACATTAATTTATTTCATAAAATTGGGTATTTTGTTCTCTTCTCTGTTGAGCATCCTAATTATCCTGGTTCCTCTCTCTGTAGAATTTTTTGTTAGAAGGGCGATAACCAATTCCGGATAAGTAGTAAGACTGAGTTTGGAAATATTGGCTGGTAATGGTATATAACTGGTATTGCTTAGATTCAAATCTATAAATTTAGATTAAGTAAAATGTGCCAAGTTTTTAGTTATTCTTCTATCACCTTTTATTTCAGAGAGCCGTTGGTTTTTATCAAATCTTTTATTATTTACAAAGATCACCTGATATCTCTTTTCTTTAAAGAGCACTTCTTCAGTCCATAAATCAAACATCTTTAAACGTTGTTATTTTCTCTTTGACTAAAATGGAAAATACTTTAGTTAGTGTTCTTGTGCTGACTTTTTCATAATAAAGTGGTTTCTGTATTAAAAAGCGGTTCGAATTAATTCACATTCATGACAGTTAGAAAATAAGCAAAAATTTATTTATAAAAAACGAGCCTCTTTTGAGGTGGATGTGAACCTCTGTTTTGCATCATCGTCCTCTTGGGTTTTCTGTTTTTTTGATTTGGATTAATTTTTCATCTCCACTTGTTTTCTAATATTCCCTGAAAAATGATTAAATGAGAGATGAAAGCAAAGAAGTAAGAAGGAAAGAGGAGTTAGATAGTAAGTATAATATTGGATAATAGGGGTTACCAATATAATAAGCGTAGTTACTTATAGAGAAACAAATGAAATAAAGAGACTTACATACAAAAGAAATGATGGGAAGCAAGACATAGTTATTAATAATCATTAAATTAGTTTAATTTTAGATTTCCAGTGATTCAAAATTATTTCTATTTTCATTGTAAACGTGGTTTGAGTATAAATTATATGATTCTTGAATTGCTTTTAAAATTAATAGATTAGATAAAGTATTAATGTGCTTTTTATTTAGACATATTTTCTCAAGTGCTAAGTTGTTCTTTGGGTCCCATGAACCTAGGCAACCGATAACGATTATATCTAATGACATCTGGTATCTGATGGTTCGATTTAATTGTAAACTTAAATACTTATATTTCTTGTTATTTTTATCTCTCAAGTTTTTTTAAAGTTAATTTTTATATCTTATAACACTTTCATGTCGAGAAAGTACATCTTTTTGTTAATATTATCTCGAATAATTATATCTGATCTAAGTCTTGTGGTTTTTCTAAGTTCGATAGGTTTCGATTCTAGTCTATAATAAATACAATATGTCGTAAGCAATTTCCACAAAACTTCTAATACATTGTTGAGTTTTTTAATTTTACATAAAAGAAATGATTTACAGGGATTCAATATGTGAACCTGAGTTTCTACGTGTTTTGCGATTTCCGCATTTTAATTGGTGCTTAGGTTTATTTCTTTTTGGTTTATAATATAATGAAAGATTATTTTTTTGGCTTTAATGAGAAAGTGTCATTGTTTATCACTAAAGTCAATATTGATAATTATTTTTCATGATTTTAGACTTAAGCTAAAACAGTAGAATAAAATTCTTTGTATGGTGTTCGATTTTCAATTATTAACGTAACTTGAAGCCTTGTATATTTCTTTTTCTTCTATAATATATGATTTTGAGTCAGTATTATTAATTGGAATGATACATATTAAGTTGATTTCATCGTCATTGTGAAGAAAATCGCAATCACTCTTAATGCTTTAATTGATTCTCTTATTTTAGTCAACCAAGTTCTTTTTACAAATATTTAATTATACATATGGAGTGTTATTATTAGTTCCATAATTATAATTATTATTTCTAATTTCATTAATCAGGCAGTTATGAATTCTATCTCTAGTTGACAAGTGAAGCGGAGCCTTATTACACATAGTTGTGAGGATTTGAGATCTCACTACCATAGACGGATCACCTTCAGTCGGAGTTTTGCTACCAGCGTCAAGATTGACTTGATTTATAGTAATATTATTTAAGTTATTATCATTATCAGTTAGAGCGGAATCAAACAGAATTACATTATTTGACAATACAAAAGTTCCAATTTAAAGATTGTTTTATAAAAAATAATCTCTTTATAAGTTTCTGTTTTGCTTTCAGAATACATTTTATTTATATCTTTTTATGCAAAATAAGATGGCTTCTGCTTCCAAAAGCTCATCTGACAAAGATCCATGCAGATCTTCAGTGTCTGAAGAAATAAACTAAAAATTATTTTATTAAATAAATTTTATAAAAAACATTAAACAGTGAATTGTTTTGTCATGGACATCAAATCATTTAAAGTCACCTAAAGTTGAGAGTGTCACCCTTCAGACTGCATGAATGAATCTCTTCGGTTTATAACTTGTAATGTTTTTACAAACTCTAATAAATCAGTCTTTGGTTCTCCTATCCGAGGTTATACAGACACTAAAGATTTGCTAAACTTGGAGACGAATTCAAGACACCATTCCCATAAAAGGTGTGTGAAATTATAAAATGCCAATCATTTTTATCTATCTCTTTTTTCAGATTTCCTAAGTCAAATTTTTCATTTCCAGACACTCCAAAAACTTGGTTCTTCAATCCGGAATATTGCTTATAATCTCTGAGAGGATGACATTGGAACCATAATAAATAAAGATTTGAATAACGAAAACCTTTCAAGAAAAACGTGCCTCATCGTTGTATTTATTATTGATGAATATCGTCACGTTGTCACATTTTGTATTCGACTGGCATATTTCTTGATATCGGTGCAAAGAACACTCTAGGTGCTTCTTTTAAATTGAAAGGCCTTGCACTCTTCCAAGTTGCACTTCAAAGCACACTGAGATGGAGCTGAGATATTGAGAAAGCTCTTGAAAACGCACGACTGGTTTTCCTTGTAATAATTGTTGGACGTTACAATTACAATGAAGGCAGAAAATGTTATTGCCTTTCGGAGCATTGGTAAATTTTTAGGATGAAACTTAAAATGGCGTTCTCTCCCTTCTAAAAATAACAAGATTTTTGTAATAATTTCAACGAATAAGATTTGATAATTTCTGTTTGGGTCTGTTAGGGATCACAACAGACATTTTTATGGATTTCATTGAGTTTGCTAAAATTACGAGGCAGTGTAATATTGTAAGAAGTAAATTTTTTGTGTGGAAGACGTACTTCTTAACTATAAAAAAAACATTTAATCACGAAAACATTTTAATCTCAAAAAAATACATTCCTGGGTCTTCAAATCAAAATTTCCGACGAAAAAAACTGCTAAGAAATTAAATTAATAATCATTTGTTTTCGGATGAATTTGATTGTGCCTCTGAATTAATATATATTGTTAAGACATCCCTACGTGTTTTTGATATGGAAAAACAGGACATAAACAAAAATTTAAATAAAAGTGCAGGACTGAGAAGAAAAAGGAATTTTCAAATTAATTATAAAATAAGCAACACTTTATTTAATAACACTTTTACACCATCTTCTTTTTCATTTTTTTTAATCTTCACTTAGTTTATTTCACTCTTTTTTGTCAACCTTTGTTTTTCACCAATCCTCGACAGCGTAGAATACAACATATATAACATACTCAAAAGGTACCTTTACCTGTTAATGATTATATTCTTTTAATATTTTCGAGATTAAAAGAATAGTACACCCCATTTAAAACATTCAAAAAATAATTTATAAATCAAACCATAAAATGTGAACACAAGCTAATATCAATAACAATAAAAGTGAAACGGTGTTTCAATAAATCAAAAAATGAAATCAAAATATAAATCAGTAACAATAGTCCTTTCATCCTTTTACTGCTCCAGTAAAATACTAACCGTATCGAACACAATAAAGCCTTGGATTGTTAATATAAAAGAACCGTTCATTTCCAAATGACCAAGTGTTAAATTCTGTTCTCTCTTGAATCATACCATTGAATATAAAAAACCGTCAACACATTCCATATTGTCATATTTGGGTTTCAAAGATTTTTTTTCTTTTTGGAATTTTTGATTCGAAACTTAACTCGTTAACTCTTGCTTTATTTTTTTAATTGATAAGGATAACATTAATATTGCTCTCTTTTTAAAATTACTTTTCAGTTCACTCCACGAAAACAATTTTTTAATATTTTGGATTTCCGTTCCCGATTCAGCGAAAAACCTGATGGTCCTAACCGTATATATGTTGAATTCGTGCATTGAGACTGTAAAAACTGCAACTGTATCTAACAAAAAATTTCTGTGTATCCACAGAATGAATTATTAGAAAATAAGCAACTTGAAATTATCCCTAGTCCAAAGGATATTTTCCTAATGTAACATTTGCTAACGACTTTGTTAAAGTATTTATCATCATCATCATCACATTCTCCGTTGTTACCAATTGGTAAATCATTGACAATAGCCATAAAACATTTGCATCAAAATATTTCCATTCATACAATTTTATTTAAGCTGATTTCATTTCTATTTACAAAAAAGAAAACAAAAAATTCATTTATTTATATTTAAACATTAAGGTTTTCGTTTCACTCAGAGATCCGTTTCCATTTTCGTTCCGATCGGCTTTTCAGAGCAATTTGGGCAAACGTGAATTGAACTGTGGAGAAACTCATCGCAGTCGGCACAATAATCCATCGTACAGTGACCGCACTTGTAACTCTATTTTTGATAAGAATATATAATTTGAAAGAGAAATTTATCCATTTTCGAAAATGTGAATGTATCATCTTTAATAATTTTCCTCTTAGAATTTTTAATTTTTTTTAAGGTCAAGGTTAAGTTTAAGACATTTTTTATTTTCTCTACACTATCTGCAAAAAGTAATCATACAATCGCTTTTCCATAAAAATGTTAGATTTAGAAAAAAGAAAGAAGCTTATGAAATGAAACAAAGTATTTATAAGTAGTACTGATGTGACTCCTTGCATTTAACAAAACGACTTATAAAATTTAATTATAAAACAAAATAAAATTAATGCAAATATTTGTAGTGTGACAGTATTGTTCATATCAGTTTGTTTTAATAATATTGATTGACCGATATATTTAAAATAAAAGTAAATAGTTATTATTTTTCTTATAATTTAATATTTCTATTTTTAAAAATTTTAAAATATTATTTAAAATGATAATATTTATAAATACTTTTTCACTTTCTTACAATTATCTTCGATTTTCGAAAGTGTGATATTATTTTATAATTTTTTTTTATGATTTTTCGTTATATTATTTATATTTTATTTAAAAATGAATAATTTTTAAAATTATTTCCATAAAATTTTAATACATTATTTTCGAAATATTTTTTTCAAGTATTATTATTATTATTATTATTATTATTATTATTATTATTATTATTATTATTATTAATTTAATTTAGATTTTAATAATTTTAATTTTAATAATTTTTTTATAATTATATATTATTTTTAAATTTTAATTAGTGCTTTTCATTTCATGTATTTTAAATGTCTTTGTTTTTAAATTAATAAATTAATTTTATGTTTTGTTAAGAAATTATTTATTTTTATTGATAATACTTTTAGAATTGTTAAAATCTTAAAAATACTCTATTTTTTTTTAATTAATTTTTTTATGAAAAAATTTAGTTTTTCATTTATTTTATTTTTGACAAAATTTTAATTTTTTTTTGAAAAATAATTTTTAATTTTAAATAATTTTACTTAATGTTTCTTTTAAAAATTATTCAAAATGCAAAAAGAAAGAGAGAGAGAGGAAAGCAAAGAATGAAAGAGACTCACGAATTCTTCCTTCTCGATGGTCTTCATACAAGCGGAGCATCTATTGGCACACGGATAAAGAACCAGTCAAAAATATAAGAAAACAGAAAGATAAAATCGATACTTTCTGTGGCCGTCAAGATTTTCGCCGATTTTCGATTCATGGAAGACGTCCAGTGGGAACAGGTGATGATAGGATCTGGCGAGATGGGGAGCCGAGACGAGGATGAGACCGCAGTTGTTGCATTCGATTGGCACTTCGCAGTATGCGGAATCACAGCGCGGGCACAAGAACATTTGGGTCACGTCGGCAAAGTGGTGGTCGAAGTGACTGAACAAGGGACAAATGAATCAAGATGTCGCGACAAAGAGAGGAAGAGAGGATTGTAAAATAAGTCTCTCTTACCAATTGCAAAGTTTGAACAATCGATCGAATTTTTTGTAACTGGGAAAACCTGATCGATGAAAAATTATTAAAACATTTATCGATCGATCATTGATCATAACAGAAATGAAAAAATATTATTATTGATATTTTAAAATATTAATTTCGAATGAATAAAATATCAATACCAACCCATGTGAATTAAGCAGGCTTCGTTTTCTTTCTAAAATAATAATAATAATAATAATAATAATAATAATAATAATAATAATAATAATAATAATAATAATAATAATAATAATAACAGATAATAATAGATAATAAAAGAAAGAAAACCAACCAAGCTTGGGGGAGGGAGCACCAAATTCTGAAAGCTGTACTTTAAATCGATTTCATCGAGAATTACTTGGAATTTTCCTGTAAATATCGATAGATGATCATTAAAAAAGGAAAAATAATAAAACCTTTAGTAACTTTAGCCAATTTTTTGAAAATGTACACTTCTGCCGACAACAAAATGGCTGAACAGCGAATGTTACTCTGTTGCACAGACTAAAACAATTTCATTTTAGCAAAAATCAATAAAAAATTTCAAAAAAATTAACAATTATAAAAGTATTTATATATATGAACACGTTTTATATTGAAAAATAATAGAAAATCAATAAAACTTAACCAATAAAATTCGTGATCAATATTTCAATTAAAATAATATTACAGGGTTATGTATAACATAAACAGGGTTACATTTATGTCTTTCTATATGCACTATTACACAAGCCTATATGTACTTAAAATTTTTAAAAATCAATATATATAAAAATTAGGATGCTAGTTTAATTATATCAATCAATGTCAAGGAAAGCAAGAAAAACCATAACAGTTGAATATGATCTTGCAGTTTAGATGTAAAATATTCAGAAAATATTCTTTAAGGTATATAATATCTACACTGGAGATCAGTATTGGTGCTTGACGAAATATTCTTTCTTAACGAGAAAATAGTGAATCATTCCTTCCTGCAATAGAAAAGTATAAAAAAAAACTATAGCAGAAAAAACTTTATCCAATATAATTGAACAAACTATATTCAAAAAATTTTCCTGCAATAATTCTGTCATCCAAAAGGGAATTCAAGAAAAAGTGTTGATGCTACAAATACGGTATTTTCACAGTCAAATATTTCCAGGAAAATTAAAAAGATTAAAGTTACAAGAAAGAGGCTTTCCTTGGTTCCAAATGAAACGAACACCCAGATACGATTCGTGAACGTTCTATCTATGCTACTGATATTGCAAGGTTTGCCGATGAATTTTTAATATTTCTAGATGAAACAGATTTTAATGAGCATACGAATCGATAATATGGTTGTTCACCTGTGAACACAAATTCCTGCTAATCGAAATATTGGATCTTTTACTTTTTTTCCTCCAAAACTTATTTTTTTCCGTTTTCCCCCCAAAAAATTATCTCTTCCGTTTTTTCCCCTTAATAAAATTCTCTTCCGGATTTTTCCCACAAAAAAATCAATATTAAACCAATAAATAATAAGATAATAAAACAAAAAAACATCAATAACTAATCTTTTTTTAGATTCAACAATTGTTCTAATCATCATTGAAAACAATCTTTCTATATCCATTCTTTCTGATACAATCCGATCTTATCTCCCAAGATACATTTTTAAATTTTTATTTAACTTTTACCCAATAAGATTCTATTTTTTGTGTATTCGCGTGTTTTTGGGTCTACAAAATATTTATAATATAATGAATGGTTGACTTTCAAATGACGAAATCAAATTTTTTCAAATCATTATAAGCTTTCCATTGATCACTTATAATAATTGTACCCTCTCGGCACACATTTTTTTACTATTGGTAGTAGAGTGTCTGCTTCGTGTTCAGTTGCACATCTCGATGATATTTATGTTTGTATATTGGTATGTATATAATGCAAATTATTTGTCTATTTATAATGTAACCAAATAAAATTCTCTTCAGTTTTTTCCCAATTGACAAAAAAGATAAAAGATCCGAAATATTAACAGAAGCCTGGTTTGTGTTATTGGAGCTGAAAGAGAAATCGCTCAGCAATACAAAACTGGATCATATTAATCTAATATGTTTAGTGAGTTTCTTAATAATTGTCTTGCTCCATGTTTTTTAAGGAATCCAAATAGAATTCTTATCATTAATAATGCAAGAATTCAGAAGATTAATGAAGCGACTTTAAAACGAAACAATATTACTTATGAGTTTCTGGTTTCATATTCACATGAACTCAACCTAATCGAAGAATTTTTCTCAATGTTGAAATCAAGGTTCCATTCTCTTAAAAGTCAAAGACCACAGCTGTGTATTGAAGAAACCTAAGTATTGTATTCTCAATAGATGACCATTTCAGTGACCAATGTAGAGGTTTTTCTAGAAATATGAGGCGATTAGTTGCTAAAGCAAGAATGAATGAACCATTTGTTTAATAATAAGTTGCATTTTTAAATTAAATAAAATAAAACTGTTAATTTTTTTTTGAAAAAAGTACATATAGAAATACATAACCCAGTGATATAAAACCAATAAATCGTAACGATATTGATAAAAAATTAATAAAAAAAAAATCAATAAATCATAATTTCAAAAAATCATTGAAATAATAATAATTTGTTTTGCAAAATCGATTTTGTAATAATTATGTAAAAAAAGAATAAAATTTTAATTTTGTACTAAATAAAAAAAACCAGTTTTCCCACCGTTATGACGTCGTCAATGTTGTCGCGGTCACAGGATGTGAGACTGGCAAGCAACAAGATCACTTCTCGTGTGGCATATGACGGAATATGTCTGAAATGAAAACCCGGTCGAAAAAGAGTGGAAGAAAGCAGGTTTCAATGATGATAAAATTGCTACTAAGCAGTCCCTACTTCAAAATTGACTCGGAGCAGCGTAAAATGTTCTCCAGAGATAGTTCGCCTTCGCACTTGTCTTCTGACAAGCTCTGTAGGGCGTCAATATGTTTCTTAGGGTTGCCTGGAAAAGTAAAAATACCTGTATTACAAAGATAATGGATAAATACAAGGTTATTTACCACCGAGACTGGTTAATTTCTGCACGGTGCCGTTTTTCACCGTAAATATTCCCAGTTGGCTGATTGGATTCTGGTCAAAATAATTCTCTACAAATGTCTTGGCGTTCTACATATAATGTTATCGTTAAAGTATAACAACGAAACGTTCACCTTTATAGAAAATGCTAATCGTGTTGGTTTCAAGTCCAAAATCTTCATGGCATCAGTCATGTCTATGAACAACAAGGTGTACCGCATCTTAAATAGTTTATTTTAACTGGTATTGAGACATAAATCCGTATTCTTATTCTCACCATTCCCAATCTTATATTGTTCGGTCGTTTCTGGCTTTTACGCTTTCTTTCCGATTCCAGTTTTTGAGCCAAATAAAATAACGACTCTTCTTCCTCAATGATGGCAAAATTGTTTTCGTTTTCATGTTGCCAAGTGTAACCTTGAGACTCGTCTATATCACCACCAATCATATTATTTAGAGCTTGAAATTAAATTTAAATTTGTAGCAAGTTTTTCTTTTCTTTGGATTATTTAAACAATTAGGATCTTAATCTAAATAATCTTTAAAAATTAATTTATAATAAATCTTCGAGTTAAGCTTTTTATTTTATATGCCAAATATTAATAAAGTTTAGAAAGAAAAATTGTTTAATATTAATATACGAAACAAATATTAAAACGAAGAAAAATAAAAATATTTTTATAAATCTTGAAATAGTCCAATAATAAGTTAAATTTTAACTTAAAATCTTTCCAATTAACTTTAAAATTTTACAAAATTTCATAAATATCATCTTTTTGTAGTAGGTTTTGTAGAGATTTAGAACCATATATTTCTTCGATACATATCAATATTCATTTGAAAATAAAAAATTACATCATTTAGTTCGTTCTCAATTATCTTTTATCATCTTGTGCAGTGGAACTCATCGTGTATTCATCTTATTGAATTTTTTAAAATTTTTCCAAAAAAATTCGTAATGGTAGTCATTTTATTTGATCTTTTATTGTATTTTCAAAATAATAATTAAAGCTCGTAAATTCTCTGACTGCAAAATCAAATGGTTCGGAAAGCTTGTGAAACAATAAAACTATAACTTTAAGTTTTATTTAATAACTAATGACAATGTTTTCATTCAGATAAAAGAAGTAAGAAAAAAATAATATAAATATAAATAATTTTCGTTTAAAGGAAAATATAATAATAATTACCTTTTAAATTAATATTTTTAATTTTATTATTAACATTGATATTATTATTACTATTATTACGATGATAATAAAAAATGCATATCTTTATTATATATCCCATACCAGAAAAAAATTCTTACATTATAATGAACTTAAAAATTTTTCGCTGAGTTTTAGCTTTTATTTATTTTGATAATTATCATCGAAATTAGAAGTAATATTTCGAAAATTTTTATCTCAAAATTTTTTACTGATTGTTCGTTAATGGAAAGAGTAGGGCCTGCCTAAGCATAAAGAGTTTTTTCACAATAATCTTCAAAAAAGTCATGGATGCTTCCAGATCTTCCAAATCATTCTTCCTAAAAATCAAAATATTGATTTCTAACAGTATCTTTTCGCGGACCCTGATCATATCCGTTTTCAGTGTGTGGGCCATGGCATACCGATTCTCTAAACTATTACTCTGGATCAAATAATGTATTTTGTATAATTGCCTAATCTTTTTCAAGAAGTCACTGTAACCTGAAGAGATAAGGGATGTAAATTGATAAAATTGTTCAATCAGCTGGATTTCCCCAGATTGGATATCATTATCCAAGCAATACGTCGTGTCAATTGATCTTTGGAAATTCAACTCTTCAAAGAAGAAACATATTTCCTCCAGCTTTAACTGAAGGACCATTCTATTCCTATAAAGGTCTACTAAGGTTTTCTCTTTTAACATTGTCCCAAACTGGAGTCTTAAAAAATCATCTAACTTTTGAGCTGACTCGATCAATTTGATGATTATGTTATACTGTTCAGCAAATATATTATAAGACCTGGGTTGAATGTCATTCTGGAGCTGCATCACTTCCCTATGAAAAGGACAGAATACCCTAAATAAGTGAAAACTTTCAATACAACCTTTACAAATTTTGTGTTGACAGTTTGGAAGAGGTGAGGTACATATATTTTCTACTTCCAATCTCAAATGGGTGTCACAGATGATGCACCATTCCACTGAATTATTAAAAATTTCCAGGTACTGCTTATGACCATGTTCTATGAATTCCAGCATGACTGCCTTCGAATATATCAAACAACTTTCAATAGTCTTGGTGAGATTGGCAAAAATCTTCATGTGTTTCGACATTTCAAGTAGGTCTCGCAAGTAGAAAATTATGGTGACATTCTTTTTTTGCATAAAGTATTTGAAGACTTTGTTTATGTACAAAAATTTTCTGTTTGCACGTTTCAGAAGCTCAAACAATGTTTTCAGCCTTTGTAAAATTGAAAAGAAATTCGAAAGTATTGTTTGTTCTAAAACTTTTTTGTTAAACTTTTCCGCTTGTCTGAGAACTATTTTGATATCATTTTCAAAGTTTTCGTAAGACTCAGTATGAGACGTGGCAGCCGGCAAAAACCTTAAGATGAAATCTTTCAGATAGCATAATGCTTTCTCAAAATCACCTTGACTTTGTCCTTTACATTTTTTCACAAAATATTTTTCATCAAATTTCGACAAGAGAGAAAGTTTCGGTTCCAAGATCTTGAATCTTTTCACCATTTTGGTCAATATCATCATGTGCTGCTGAATGGCAGTCTCAAAAAAGATTGTAAGTTTCTTGGAAAGCTTTGGATACAGGAAGTATGGAATTGACAACGTTTCATTGCTTTGGTCTCCAACTAGGACAATTTCGTGAATCACACCGCGATCTAAGGGACAGGTATGTTGTAGCCGTAGCCACCTTTCCAAACACCTCGAGCAAAAAGTGTGTCTACATTTTTTGGCCATGACCTGGTTATCTCTTTCCACTTCCTCCAGACAAACAGGACATTCGATCTTTACCACATTTTCTTGTTCCATCGCTCAATTTTATTGATTTAAAATGTAAAAAAATATTTTTAAACAATTTTTTGACATTTATGAAAACGGTTCTATCCGTAATTTTTTGTATAAATCGACTAAGAGAATTTATTTTTAAAATAAATAAATATTTTGGATTATGTTTCTTTACCGAAATGACTATCACGTCTCTTTTTTGTCCTATCTGTTACATCAAGTTTTTTTGACCGATCTCAATTTTTTCCTATCAGGTAATTTATAATAATATTAATGATTTTTCATAAATGCGATAATCGTGGCACGATATTCAAGGAATGTATTGATTGTGTTTCATGGCACTTAAACACAAATAACTGCATACATTAAAATGGATATTTTTCTATTAGAAGAAAATCCTTTTTAGAGAAATTCAAAATTTGGTCATTTATTGCATTTATGGACCTAGGGCAGATCGCAAAAGTCAGTTAATGAAGACACAGGCGTTTCAAAATCTTTCGTTATTAATTACTGTGCAGAAGTAATGAAAAATGTGAGATTTTTCTTGAAAAATCCAATAAAAATTGGCGAGCTCATATCCGTACCACTTTTGGATTTTTGGTATGGTTGACGACTCCAAGAATGCAAACATATTTTTGAAGTTATTAAAAAATTACGTTTTTTCTGTAATGAAATATTTTTGAATTATCTTAGCTCTGTGGCAAGGTACTCCATCATACATGAACTGAAATCGTTCACGACCAGAAAACCAATAATTTTTTGAGCCCGTAATTCATTCTGGAGCACTTGCAGGTACTGTTGCGAATTCATGTCTCCATACCATTGTTCTTAAAATAATACTTGAGTCTATTTCAATGGCCAGGTACTACAATTCAATATTTTTCTCGTCATGCAGATTATAGAGAAGAGTTTCCAAAATTTTAATTGCTTATGTTTACCATCACGGCCACATTTAATGTTTCCGTTGTCTTTTAGAGATTATTTAATGGTCATTAGAGAAATTTAAAGTAATCTGTGAAGAACGATTTTGTCAGTTGATATTTAGTTTTGAAACAAGAAAAATTCAAATGATGTCCAAGAGAAAAAAGGAAATTTTAAATTTTAAAAATGTAATAGAAAATAACAATAACTCAACATATTTATTTATTGTCTTTAGTATTTTGGTTTCCTTCTTTCACTCCCAATGATGATCTTCTGAACCAATTCGAAGAGTCATCCAGTTTCATTGATGATCCCTCACTGCTCAAGCTCTGAATGGAATCATGTTTTGGATTACTTGATTTATCACTGTATCCTTGAAAGGAATATCGATAAGGGGTTTTTAAATACTGTGCACAGCCATATTCAGAAGGATCGAAATAGTTGACAAATGGATCAGAGACAACACAGGAATTCAGCATATTTTCAAATTCTATCCAAGAACTTGACGACAAAGATTTGTTCCACAAGTCTAGGTACTCGGTGTCGCTATCATTATCGGAAACGGAGGAATTTCCGCTCTGGTGAAGATTTGTTGAATTTTCATGAAGGCAGTTTTCGTCTTCCTGTTTATAAATATACAAAGTAATTCGATCTGAGCTCCCAATCATAAACATGTTATTAAGTAAAAATATTGAAAATGCAACTGACAATTTAAGGTTAATTTTGAATAAAGTTCAAGATCATCTTTAAATTTTGTTGGTAATCCTTCATTATCAATCACAGCTTGATGACTTCATGAATTAGTTTGGATAAGAATGGTTAACAAATCTGCTGGCAAAAATTTTTCAGTCTATTTTGTTAAACCAAAATTTATAACTGGGGCCGGATAGAACAATAAATATCTTTGTTTTACTGTTATCAATAAACATTAAGTTTTAAATTTAGAAGCTTCCTAGCATTGACCAGCTTGATAATACATTTTCGTAAGAAAAGGATTATTTCTCACTTTTTATCACTATCATTAATGGGAAAGAATAACTCAATCTAACTTTTCATGAAATAAAATTAATCACTTGAATGTACATATTATATAACCAAGGAAACCATACAGATATTATAAACTTTATTGATGGTGTTATTCTCAATCAAGAGAATTTGAAATGCCCGCGTCTCTTTTGGTTTACATTTCATATTTTTTAGTTTGTTTAACATTACTAATTTAATGCAAAAATGTTTTCAAAATAAAATTTTTTTTAATATAAGAATAATATTTAATTAATATTAATAATATTTGATTAAAAGATTTTAAAGATATTTTCAAAGGAGCTGCCGAAAATGATTGAAATAATGTCACAAGAAATTTGTAACTTCTAAAGAAAATTAATTTGCACATTATAATAAATGATAACCTTTAAAAATGTGGAATTTTGACAAAAATTTCTGTAGAATTATTTTTCAAAGACTTGATAAAATTAAAACCTTTTCTATTTGTTTCTCAAATGGGATATTGAAAAAGTTTCATAAAAATTTTGAATTGTAAAATCTTTGATGCAAAATTAAATAAAAATAAAACACTTAGTTTAACTAAAAAAAATTATTTCCTTCAAATTTTACTGTACAACAGTTGCTAATGCCTAATAATGCCTATACATAAATCTTAAGTTAACATTTTGAATGTCATTTGACTTAGATATGATAGAATTCGAATTCGTTTTAAATCATCAATTAAATCAATAATAGCAGAAAATCTGTAAATAAAAGTAAATCTTAAGTTAATTTTTATAAGTTTACTTTCTGATTAATAAGATTTAATAAAAACTATTACACGTTAAAGGTCATAATTGACTTAAATAAACAATCAAATGACCAAAATTTTGTTTATAAAATGAAAAAAATCTGTTGAATTTGTTCAATAAAATTAAAATTAATAAATTTGAAAAAATGAAACAATTATTTACATTTTGAAAATTAATTTCCTCTGAATTTGTTACATTAATGTGAACATTGGTCGTATTCTGTGCCATTATCGCTTCATAGTGGGCCTGGAAATATTTTTCACGTTATTTATAAATAATAAAACCCACCTTTGCGAATGCGATTTTCCTCATAAAAATCCTCACAGAATTTCTGCTGTTGGAATTTTTGTCATTTGACAATTTGTAAATGTTTGAAAAGCAGTTGAACTGGTTTAGTTTTGCCAAATAAAAGCAGGAAACGTTATCTGAACGATGAGAAAGTCATTTTGTTTTTTTACTTCATTTCAGTACTGAGGACAGGTTGGTCTACTTATAAACGAAACAATGGCACAGGTATCCCATAAAAAGAAATTGGAACAAAGGTTTACCAAATTATTATATATTAAACTTTGACATAATGTAATAATCGTATGTCGCATAGTACAACGAATCATGGTAATTATTTTTGTTAAAAAAGTTCACAATAATAAAAGTCACTTGTATTGGGAGTATGCAAGATCAGATTCACGATATTCTGAGACACTGCTTAAAATCGATAAAATATAATGTTCTTGCTCATTGCAAGTGTTGCAGTTAATACAGGGTGTCATGTAAGTCCCCGAGGAAAGTAAACTTAGATATTTCTTAAACTGACTGATATATTTAATCGCTTGCTCTATAAAATTAAAGAAAAATCTTTTAATTTTTATTTCATATTTCAAAAATATTTACAAAAATTATTCGAAATGACCACCATTAACTGATATACATAAGATCATCCTTTTTACAATATTTAAAAATACACTATTCAAAGTTTCTGTGGTAACACTTTTTATTTCTTCGGGGATTTTTGTTTTCAAATCCTCAATATTTTTGATTTCAGATTTGTGTATCGTATTCTTTAAATGACTCCATAAATAGATGTCAAGAGGAGTTAAATTAAAAGAGCAGCCCATCAAATTGTACCACCTGTTCGGAAAATGAGTGTCAAGATACCGTCGTACATTTGTTGAAAAATGCGCAGGAGCTCCATCTTCCACACTTCAAACATAAAATAGTCTTGAAGCATTGATAGATAATTTTGGCCATTAACAGTCTCAACTTCAAAGAAATACTGACCGATAATTTTATTTTTTGACAAAGCACACCAAACATTTACCTTCTGGGATTTTCTAGCAGTTTCATAATGAACATGAGGATTACTTTCTGACCAATATCTGACGTTATGCCTATTTACTAATTCTTTTAGGTAAAACTTTGCTTCATCTGAAAAGAAATTATTTTCCTTAATATCCACATTTTCTAACATTGGGACCAGGATTTTGCACATTCAAACTATATCTTGCAAATCCTCTTCATGTAATTCCTTCGTGAAATGGACCTTAAAAGGTTTCAATGATAACTGTTCTCTCATAATTCGGTGGGTTGTTGTTCGCGAAATGGAGCAGGTGGTTGTAACAGAGCGAACACTGCATTGCGGGTCACTTTCAATAACTTTACTCATTTTCTGAACTCCATTTTCAGTGATCAGCCTTGGTCTTCCAGAATATTCACGATCTTTCACCGAGACAATCTCACAAAAACTCACTTAGACAACTTTTTTTTGGTGAGGTTTTCCCAAATTTAATTTCCGTTTAACAACAAAAATTGAGTTGAATTTGGCCATTAGAAGTACAATTTTGATTCTTAACTTTGAATCTAACTAAATTAACTAAATCTAATTTTAAAATATTAAAACAAAACTTAGACTTACATAATTTAATATTATATAAATAGAATTGTCAATCGATTGAATTTAATGAAATATATTTAAGTTTACTTTCTACGGGGATTATGGGACACCCTGTAGTAAAACAAAAATCCGGCCTAATGAGATTTCAGCAGAAATATGATTGGTCTATTGCACAACCTAAATAATTGTACTTTTATTTTTCTGAGATTACTCTTAATGACTTTTATTAAGATTATGTTTTGTATTATTCAAGACGCCCTAGTTTGACCTTGGAGTGCTAAACTGGAAGAGAACAGATGAATGACTGGATATGTCGCTCCCAAAGCTGGGGAATGTTATATAAATTGCGATTTTTCAATTTTAAGGTTGATAGTTGATTATGAGTGATGCCAATGATTATGCTCAAACTCTGAGTTCGTTAGTTAGCTAATGGGCCACAGAAAGTATTTGTGTAACTTACCGACCAACCTGTGATGAAGTCAACTCAAGGCCACATTGATTCTAGCTTGGGTTTTGGTTTTTATTTTATTGATGGTATTACGGTGTTTGAGAACTGCAGGTTGTGTCATCCAGAGAATCAAACGTATTGTTTTTTGCCTGGAGACATTTTGAGTCATTTCGTGATAACTTTGGTGTAAATCGTAGCACAATTAAATGACGAACACAAATGAAAACTGTTTGGAGTCAGATTTTTATATTAACAAATATAAATATGAATTAGGTATAATTGCGCAGAATTCACCAAATTTTGTAATTTATGTTTGGTCTTTTTGTATTTTTAGCAAATTTTATTGGAAAACGAAACAAAATTCGAACAGAAATTAAATAACAAATTTGTCTACTTTTCAATCAAAAGAAAAATATCAATCACCTTTTTACTATTTTAATTCTATTAGAAAGATAAACACGACCTACCTATGGCCATGACTGGGTCGTAAATCACCAGTTGGTCGATGGTTATGGGCTGATCGATGAGCTGTAGGCGACACTGCAGATTCTTCTTAATGGGCTTGGCGAAAATGATCAGATCAGTGAAAAGGAGAACTTTCACCGAGAGGGTCTACAAAAATGACAGTCCATCATTTCTATCATTTTGATCTCATCAATATTTAAAATTAACAGTTAACTGACATCATCATCTCTCTTTTCTGATACCATTTCGCTTAAATATATTCTATTACCTGAACATTGAGAACGTTTATAAAACTTATTTTACTTTTACTTCACTTTACTCTAAAAATGCTGTATTAAAAGTGGAATTTGAGAACGTGGAAGAGTTGAACACATTTTTGAAGAACGGAAACTCTTACCGAAATCATAGGTTAATTAAACCCTTTGATTATGGAAAGGTTGTTAAAAAGACTTGTTAATAAGGCTAATCGGTAAGTGGAATATTTAATTTAATAAATTTTTTATTTATTACATGTCACAATTATCCAAAAACTAAAAAAGAAATATGAAACTATGAATGTTATTAACAACAAGGATCTTGATGTCAATAATTTTTATTATTTTCTCTGCTCAAAATTCGAATATTCAAACAAATTTAAACATCAAACTATGAAATTTCCAAATCTTTATTTAAATTTATTGATTTTAATTAATTATAAAATACAATTATTTAATTATTGATTAAATTAAAACTGTATATTATAAAATTGATGATATAAACTGGTCGAATTAAAAGTGAACCAGTAAAAGAAAAAAAGTTAAAATTGTATTATTTAATGAAAGATAAATGATAAGCAAATTATGTTTTTTGCAATAAGACAACCAAACACTTTTCTGTTGATTCTGTTTCTGTAGGTTATTGAAAAAATATTTTTTTTGAAAAAAATTGATTTTTAAATTATTTCTTCTTTTGTTGAAAATTTCCTTTGTCATTTGGCTTAATTTTTATGAAAAATATCAGTGCTAGTAATTCATACTCATATTAGAAAGCTTTATAAACCTTGTTCTTTGTTTTATCACTTAAAGGTATGAAAAAATGCTTGGTCAGTACAAATTCGACTTTATCGGAAATCAATATTTTATCGATAATTGTTGAAATATTTCGTGATCTATTCAAGTTTTTAAATTTTAAGCTTTAGTGTTGGGTTTAATGTGGATTTTCATTCAGGCAACAAAATTAAGCATTAAATAAAACAAAAGTCAAAAGAAAATCGTTCCAAAATTTCAGCATTTGCAAAAACTGGATATTCTGAAAGAAAAATAGTCAATAAAATGTTGACCGACTCTGTTGGAATTTTATAAATTTAAAATAATTTTTAAAAAAATCATAAGAGTAAGTCAGATAAGTTAAATCAAACAAAATATAGGGTACGTTAGGTATTTGGGGACATAAGTTTAATTTTTTTAAAATGATTTCTTAAATATACCAATGAAATTTGTTTAACTGAATCAATAGAATAAACAATAATGACAGTAAAACAAATCACTCAAATAATAAAGCAAAATGCTGTTTTAGTGGCATTGAAAGCTGATCATTCCAATTTAGAAATCGCACGATTTTTAAAAGTCGCAAGATCATCATCATAATATAGTAAGCCACGACCTTCCGATAATTGGATAGTGTCAGAAACAGCAAAGTAAGAGGAAACGCTGTGATATGATGAGAACAAATGATTTTTTTCTAGGAAATTAAGTTGACTGTTGATGGCAACCGCAGAAATTCCATGAGGTTTTTTGCCAAAAATTTCAAGGTCTCAGAGTGACCATTCTAAAATGTTGGTCATGTGTTAAAGAAAGGTCAATTTCTCTAAAAGCAAATCGTTTAAGTAAATTAAAAGTGCTCCTAACGAAACTCAAATCTTCAGCAACACAATATCTGATTTAGTTTTTCTCAGATCAAAAAACCTTTGACCAAAATCACAAAATTAACAGAAGAAATGATTGATGGTTATCTAAAGACTCTTCTGAAGTCCCAATTGTTATGCAAAAAAATTTCTGGCATCAATCATGATTTAGGGTTCTAAGTGCAGATCTTAGAGTGAATTCTATTGTTTACATTGAGGTCCTGAAAACAGTTGTGAAGTCCTAGATTGATTCAATGCGAAATAGAAGGCTTTATGTTTCCCAACAAAATTCTGCTCCATCACACCAGGCTCTGCTAACTTGTGAATGGATAGCTGAGAATATCCATGACCAGTTTTCTCCTGATATTTGGTCTCCCAGCTCTCTAGTCCTAAATCAATTGGAACACTAAGTGTGGGGCGTTATTGAGAAGTAACATTTCCACAATACTTTACATTCCTTGGAAGTATTCATACTGTTATTGTCCAATATGAGCCAGGACAACCTGGTTAAGGCAAGCAGGCGTTCGGAAGCAATGATCCAGTTAATTGTGGTTTTTGCATAAAATTATGTAAAACATCATTACATTTTTGGTCAATAAAGCTATAACTTTTTATTATATTTCTGTGTTCCTTGAGATATCAGTATGTTCTCAAATACCTTCGCATCCTGTATAACGAAGAATTTTCATTTCCTAAAGTACTTCCTAAAATGCCACAAAAATGTAGGAAAACCAAAATTGCGGACTTATTCCTCAACCATAAAAAACAGAAAATTTAACGATTTCAAACTTTTCGAATGTTCTTCTCTTATCGATTTATTTCTAGAAACGGTTTTCGTCGATTTGTATGACTGATATCTGAATTAATGCCTTATTGGAATCGAGATCCAAAAGCGTTCATTATTACACAGGATCCCCTTTTCATTTACGATAACGAATCAGTTTTTTTTATTCAACAAAGAAATGCAATCAGAAATTATTAATAGGTCGACTGTTGTCCAATAATAAACTTCCAATCTAAATACAGTATCTGGCCATTGGAATAGACTCAAGTATTATTTTATATTATTGCTCTTCGCCCAATCATAAAGCATAAGTTAACACCGGCCATGACAAAGAACAAACTAGCTTGGGGACTGAAATACAAATACTATGGAGACATATTTTGGTCAAAAATATAAATAAAAATTAATTTCTACAAAACGGGTTTCATTAAATCGGTTTATTTTCTGACGTCAGTTTTGCTTATCGGGTGAAAGCTCAGTCGGGCTTAACAATGACCGTATTACATTTTTTAGCCGTTTATCAAAGGAAAGATAATTACCTGAATGTGTAAGCCAAAGGGTTAAGCATCTGGTCCAAGTAATGATATGGTCAATTATATCTGCGAAAGGTGTTTGGAAACTTTATTTTGTGGATGGCAACATGAATTCGTAGTAGTATCTGCAAGTGCTCCACAATAAATTACAGCCTCAATTACAAATTTGGTTTCCAGGTCGTGAACGATTTTAGTTCATGCATAATGGAGTAGTGGCTTCAGGTGAAGCCTTTAATATAAGGCATATCCTAGAATCGGGGAAACACGGGGAAATCAAATGACAGTTACTATTAATTTTGAAAGTAATACATTTTAATCAAAAGGTTAAATATTGATTTAACCATTGCATTTATAAGTTTTAAAAAGATTTATTTTTACGTTCATGTTATTAATTATTCTTAAATTATAATTGTAATATATGAGGAAGAACAAAAGTCCTTTATCGGTGCCATAGATATTGATTGTTTACATACCTTTTTTACTTTATTTTTCTTACAAATTATGATTGGTATATTTTCTTGTTATTATTATTATTTATTTATTTATTTATTATTATTATTATTATTATTATTATTATTATTATTATTATTATTATTATTATTATTATTATTACAAAATGATAAACAATACAAATACTAACCTTTCTATTAAGTTGCTTCAATCTCAGAGTATCTTGGTGTAACAAGCACCTCACTTCATTTTCGTATTCATTTTTGACCTAAAAATTGTTTAATGAATAAATTAAATGGAACCTTTCACGGTTCGACGACACCGATCAATTAAAATCAAAATCTCTAGAATGAAAATAAACTGAAATCTATTTTACAGAGATAATAATGGATATTCGGTCCATTAAGCATGACCAAACAATGATGAAATCTACTTTATTGTAACCCTGTTACCTTTATTGTTTCTCCGGATGTGATGACATAAGAAATCTCTTTCGTAGTTCAGGTCGGTGGATATTTTGTTCATACACTGAATTTAAAGCTGAGCAATGTTTTCTTTTTAAGAAGGGAAGAAGGGTGGAAAAGTATGACATTAATAAAGAAAGAAGAAATAACATTACATTATCAATAATTTATGACACTCTTCCCGACAGTATCGGAGACTTTACAGTCGTCCCCTCATGGAAAATAATGAGAAAAGGCATTTTTTGATGAATCTAATAAGAGAAGAGAATGTAGAACCAGTTCAGGAGTCTCTCTATAGAGACTGGTCGTTGAAAATTTAATTTAAAGAAAAACATCACTTATAATAAGAAGAAAGCCTTCAAAGTCACGCTTCGTTGCTTTTGATTGAATATTTAGACTTAAGGGAATCAGAAATATTTTTTTTCGTTTCATTTTTTATTAGTTAAAGTAAGCAGTAGGTATCCCTTTTACACTTGACCACATATTTCTTAATATTATTAATATTCATTTAATCCGAACCCCGTTCCTTACTGGACGTGATCCCTCGAGATTGTGATGAAACGGCCTAATTCCGATTCCGTATAATCCAGACTAAATCGCCTGGCAACCGACAATCCAGATTAGGCATACACACACACATGCGTATATATATGACATGTGAAAGTATAAATATTAAAAATATAATCCTCTGTGATAATATAAATAATTATATTATTAAAAAAAATAATTAATGAGAATTTATTATTATTGAGAAATATAAGAAAAATATGATTGCAATTTTTTTTTAAAAAATCATTTTTTAAAAATTTTTGAACAAATAATTTAAGAAAATTATTTTACATTCGGTTGGTGCAAAAATAAAGTCGTTTTTTTGGCAAGTCATTAATTTCATTCATCTTAATAAATGTTCTGTTTGAATATTCAAAATATTTTGATAAATTTTTGAAAGTAAAATTTTTACAAAGAAAATTTCTTTATAAATTACTTAAAATATTTCATAATTATCCTTTTTTAGGCGATTCAACCGAATATGGAAAAATATCAATATCGTAACATTTTTTGTATGAAAACAAATTGGTCACAAATGCAACCGAAACGACTCTCAAAACGAATAATGCATTTGGTACTGCAACTGTCAATCAGCGCATATAACATTATGGTTAAAAATGTTTATTAAAAATAAATATTTTAAATCAAGGAAAGCAATTTTTCAAAATATTCTCCTTTTTTTAAAATAATTTTATCTGAAACTTCTTTTGAAGAAAACTGATAAAAAAATTAAGAAAAGAAATAATTTTATTAAAATTTTTCGAAAAAATATATTTTGGATTAAAAAATAAATTAAAAAAAAATAAAATATTTCTAATTTTACTTTTATTAAATAAAAATTAATATTTTTTGCTTTAAAAATTTATATTAGGTCTACAAATATGACTGCACCGTTTTTATTTTTTATAATTAAAATTAAAATGAAATTATGGTTTTGTATATTTTTTGTTGTTTAAATAATATTCACATTGGGCGCTAATTATAATAATATAATAACTTTTTAAATAGTTTGCACATCATTAATTATTTACTATTTTAGATGACAACATTTGTGCCGGAAAATAACCATTTG
>JBBMKC010120938.1:0-16238 GCA_037834085.1 Bipalium vagum
CTATATTATTATATTATTATATTATTATATTATTATCTTATTATATTACTATATTATTATTACCATGTTTATTGTTAAAAATACAAAGGAAGTTTGTACTACGATTAATATCCTAATTTATTAGTATGTAATTAACGTCAATTACTTTATAATGCTTAATACCCATACATCATTAATTTTTGACATCAAAACGAAGACTATTTCCAAAAAGAACTTTTTCTTTATTAATTATGTCTACTTTACAAGGGAATAGACAGTTTTTATTTTTTTAAAACTATAATGAAAACTTTTGTTTTCCTTTAATAACATTTCTGATTGCCTCGTGGGTTGCTTTATTCTTGGATCTTTTAATACAAATCAAAAGTTTGAAGGGGAATAAAAAGCTTTCTGAAATACAATATCCAAAGAATAGGATATATAGGGACATAATAAATTTCTTAATGAGACAGTGGTATAAGTTCTGTTTTATTTCTCTCAAAACGATTTACAAGAACAGAGATAACGAATGTTGAATAGAATATTATTTTTGCTTTGCCAGTGGAAAAGGCATACTTTGGGATGTTGAAGAATTTGTTGGTCTTTTCCGTCCAATGTAACTGTTTGGAAACTATTGCCTGTAAACAAGTTTCTCCTACATTGATTTCCAGTTTGCATTTTAAGCCTTGAAATCTTTCGATTATAATTATATTCTTAGGTTTTATCATTAAACCACCTTTAAGACATTTTAGGTAATATTAAACGTGGGAATTATTTCCCATTGTGTTTTTTATGAAAATAAAATCGTTCATTTAAGAGTAACAAAGCATTTATTTCAGTCAAAATATTTTCCGTTGGCAACTTTTGACCATCTATCCGGCAAATATTGGATTCTGTCGTAAATGAAATCTTGAACCTTTGAAGTTTTGAAGCAATCCATCGATTCGTTCATTTTTTGACAACTTCATAGGAATTGAAGGATTGTTCAATACAAGAATGCTGCATGGCATGGAATGTTACAAGTGAAAGTCAGATGGCTCTGTCTAGTGAGGACGCGGTTTAGGTGGAACCTCAAACAAGTCTTTTCAATGTTTCTTTAAATTTTTTTTCAAGATATTGTGTTGCCAAATGATCTGGTCAGGTCTTGGGCCATATTATGGTCTATTGGTAATTATTGCTCGACTTAGATTGAGTAATTGGTGCTGATATCGATAACCTGTTCCAGTTTCAGATGGTTTGAAAAGCTCATTGTACAATAATTCAGTGTGGTCCGAGCAGATATATAGCAATACTTTACTTCTGTTCGTCCATCTTAGTACTGTGGATGTTGGTGGTTCTCTTGACATTGTCCATGATTTTCTTATATCAAACCCATTTTTCATCAGAAGTTATAACTCAATGCATAAATGTGAGCCTTGTAAGTAACATTTCACAAACAGTTTTGCGATTTTTTTGCCTTTCGGTCAAATCATATGGTATTCATTTTCCATATTTTTGGATCATTTCAAATGCCTGCATCCGTTTACCAGCAGTTCATCTATCAAAACTCAATGTCTTCTTTGACAATTCCTCGTTTATCATATTTGAACTTCTTTGGTTGTTCTGAACATTTTTTGTGTTGGACGCTACAGTCACCTGTCTTAAATCGTCGATACAATTCTCGGAATGATGGTTTAGACATAGCATATTCCCCCTAAGTTTTTGTCATTAATCTATGGGCTTTGGCTGCTTATTTCTTTAAATTGTAGCAAAATAATAATGATTCCCGAAAATGTTTTTTCTTGGTTTATGAATTTGCATTTTAATAAAATAAATAAGCTATTTGATTAGTTAAAACAAATACTAATTATTTTTATTAGGTTGTTACATAAAAATGTCAGATTTCGACTCGAAAATTTAAAAGGCAATAACTTAAAAAATAATAAATAAATGTATACTAGTGGACAAATTAATTCTTGATTAATTAATATATATCGATTAAACGTCGTAGATAGTTTTTAAATGTAATATTAATTCATCTTAACTTATTTCTTAGTGAAATGAAATCCGATGAATTAAGACAACGAGCCAAGGCTATGAAGTATGAAAGGCATACCTTTAAAGAAATAAGTGATGTCCTAGGTATAAGTTACGATGCCGCAAGAAATTTATGCAACTATAAGAAGATTAAACATCCTAAGAAATGTGGACGACATAGAAAAATAACAAAAGCAATTGCTCTATCCATAAAACGATCTATTGCACGTTTTAAAAGTTCTGGGGAAAAAGTCTGCAGTTCAAAAATTAAAGAAGATTGCCTAATTAAGTCTTCAACGAAGACAATACAGAGGTACCTGACAACAATAGGTGCTAAATACAAGCAATCAAAGAACCTGATCGTTTTGAGTCAGAGGCACAAAGACCAAAGAGTAAGAATGTGTTCCAAGTGGATCATCCAAATTCACAACTGGAACTTAACTATCTTTTCAGACGAAAAACGCTTCAGTATGGACGATCCAGACAATTGGAGTACTTATGTTATGCCGGGTGAATCCATAGTTAGAAAAAGAAAGCAATGCAAAGGCGGTGGTATTAGGGTATGACTAATTAAATTCCCAAATGGTTTGATAACTTACAGAATAATTAGAAACAAGTTCAAAGCAGTGGACTACATTGCCATGCTTCAAGATAAACTTGTGCCATGTATAATTGAACCATGGCCAAAACAGATTGATATATAATAAGACATGATCTATCCACATATAATGAGTAAAATTTCATGACAAACCTTAACTTCAATAAATCAGAAATTTTCTATTTAACAACCTAATATATATATATAGGGTGTTTCAAACGCGCTGTTTTTTTAAACACCCTATATTACAATAACAGTTTTATTTTCAATGACAAATATACAATATTTATAATAAGAAATAATATAGAACTAATTTCCATACCTAATAATTACTTTTAAAAATATTTGTAAAAACCATAGACAATCGTAAATAAATACTGTCTGTCATCTTTTGTCCATATCTTTTAAGATTTCTTATCAATAATTCCAAATATAAAGTTTTGAGTAAGATAAGATTGTAAAATACTTTTATAAAATTTATAAATGAGTAAATTGTGACATATTTCTGAAAATTTGAGAAACTATATAACAGGAATAAATCTGTGTATATATTTGATATTATGTAATCGAAAAAGAAATGTTGGTATTATCCAATAAATCATAACACAACTTTTAGCAATCATCGAAATATTCTTAACACCAACAGGAAATCAAGTTTTCAATAACTCTTGTGAAAATTATCATCTTTGGGGTCGAAAAACTTAAGCATACCATTTTTGATAGCATCTTGATTTTGAAATTTTTTTATCGAAAAGGAAATACTACATCTATCAGAATAAGTGATAGTCAGATGGTGTATATCTGAGTAATAAGAAGGATGAGGGAGAAAATCCCATCCTAGTTCCTTGATTTTCTGGAGGGTCACTTTTGAGATTATGTTTTCATTAGATAAAATCCTTTAATCTGATTAATTGTTCGTAATTGGTTCCCCATGACAACAGCTGGTGAATTAGTTTAGTCAAATTCATGTAGCATGCAATTTTTAAATTAAGCTCAGATATTCTAAATAAATCATATTATTTAAACAATTTATAGTTTATTAATATTTAATGAAATAATCTACAATAAGTTTATTGATAAAATTTATTTACACTTTTCATAAAAATGATCACAAAACGGACATTATCTTTCTGATGACTTTATAGATAGATGGGATATTTTTAATATGTTTTGTTTCAAAACATTTTGGAAAAATGTTATTTAAAAATAACTTATATAAAATTTTATTTTTTCTAGAAATGAATAATTTAATACCAGAACAGCCTTCTTTGAATCGAAGGAATTCAAAATCAGTTGATCAGTTGAATATGATGCGAACCTGTGTTTCTGAAGGAAAGACCATACCTCAGCTGATCTTTACCAATACTAATCAGTCTTCTGGAATTGCTAGACAAGTGAGACGAACTATTTCTGGTGCTCACCATTTATCAAAGACCACGCTAAATAACAAAGAAAAGGGAATAAAAGATCATAACTATCTTCTCTCACCATCAACGTACAAGAAAGCACTTTCTGAAAGCTCTGAGGTTAGCAACGATACCGTCAGCAATTTCAGTATCGGCAGCCTTGCTAGATATTACAGACTGACAAATAAGAATGGTAAAATTATAAATTCCTTTATTCTCGTTAATTATTGGGTTTTATTTTAACAATACTTGCTATTTTAATTTTAATAAATGGAAGATGCACAGAAATATTAATCTATAATTATTTAACCATAAAAGAAAGTTAAAAATATCCTCTAAGGTATTTTCTGAAGAAAAGTAAAACAATAATATAATATTTTTATTATTTAAGTTCTCCCTCATGTCTTCCATTCGATCATGATTGTATGAATGATTGTAAAAGTTGGAATTAGTTAAATTGCACTGTTAGTTGAAAATTGATAGAAGATACCAGCATTCGAATCCGGTACCTTCACATGCACATGGACCTCTCTGACCGCTGAGCTACATCCCGCGACTAATTTTCAATTTATCTCACATCTCTTCCTTTAAAGCTCACATCCGTACTCTTAACCGTCCCGAATCTGAAAATTCCATTTTCTTTCATTTTACTTTTCCTTTTCACTTTCGAGACCTCGTCGGCTGGTTGATGTCCTGGTGGTCGCCATGTTAGTTGAAAAATAATCGGAAATACCAAGATTCGAACGCGGGACCTTCACATGCGCATGGAATGCTCTGACCGCTGAGCTACATCCCCCGACTAATTTTGAATTTATCTCACATGCACTTAATAAAATAATTATATATTTTCATCACATGGAATATATGTTTTTTTATTTTAAATTGAGAAATAATTAAAATAACTTAGACTGTGAACTGAAGCATTAATGCAGGAGTCAATCATAAGTTCCATTAAGTTATTGATAAATTAATAACACATTTACTACAATAATAATAATCATTACAATTAAAATTTTTCTCAATTTAAAATCGAAAATAAATATATTCCATGTGATGAAAATATATAATTATTTATTAAGTGAAATTTAACTAATTCCAATTTTTACAATCATTCATAAAATCATGATCGCTTATTGGTTTGGGGCCGGAGCTTAAGGAGGGTAAGGCAATTCTCGTATCCCAGTCTTGTTTAGTAATGTAATTTAAGAGTTTTTATCTTATTTTTTCTAACATTAAAAGTTTTATTTCCTTTTTAATGCGTCTAATCAAAGAAATTCGAACTTTATCCTCATGAAAAACATCAACACAATTGACAAGAATAGGTTTGTTTATAATATATATATATTCCTGAGGTTCAAATGGTAATCAGACTATCATTTAGTTATGAAGAACGATAAACAAGAAATTTTTTCCAAAAAAAGTTTTCCCAAAATAAAGAATAATTTTTGGAAATTATCTTATGATAGTAAGAGGACATATCAATTCTTTTACCAAATATATCGACACAAAATTGCAAATGTTAAATACTTTTCATCATGTTTATGAGATGAAACGAAATGTGGCTTCTCCATTCCAAAACTTGACTTACCAGCTAGTGAAAGAAAAATGTGGTCCAACGGATATATTCAAAGAAATCAGTCAAAGAGCTCGAAGGTCCAGTCAACGATGTTTTCATAACTGAATTTGATAAACGTATTTATTTAACATAATTATTATTTATATTTTTAAATTTTAAGTTACCAAAGCACAATTCAGAAAAGTTTTGATGAAGTATTCAGGGTATCAAAATAGGGTTAAAAAAACTCAACATCTTAAATATGGGTTGCACATTCATTTATTATTTCTATTTTAAGTTATTTTATTGATTATTAATCTCAGACCTTTAAACCATCGATCATAAAATTAATATTTTTGATAAGTTACCACCAGATAATGAAACAAATACAATTCTTTTTCAAATTAAATCACTCAGAACAGAAACATAATAATTAATTTTTTTTAATATATTTATGTTATTATTATTATATATAATTTAATATATGAGAAGTGCTCTCAAAACTAATTTTAAGATTTTTGTTTAAGTTCATTGGAAATTAAAAAATACTTCAAATTTCCCAACATATTTATACTTGTTTTCAAATCTTATTGTTTCCATAATCAATACTGAATGAATATTTCTTTTATGCTCTTAAAGAAAATTTATTTCCTTTGAGTTAAATTGTCAAGAAATAATAGACCTAAATATCGTTAATTAACAGAATTTAATGGGGCACCCAACAAAGAGAATTATGTAAAATACTTGTTCCTTTTCAGTCTTTTGTTTTAAAAATGTTACTTTAACATTTTTATTTTGGAGAAAAACGATAATATTCTTCGTAAATATGTGAAATGGGTTTTGTTGAAAAATTCCAAATCTTGTTCAAAGTCAAGAGAAATATTATTTATTCATAACATGAGAATTTTCGACTTTATAATCATAAATTAAATAATTTAAAATTATCAAAATAAAAGAATTTTATTTAATAATTTATTAAAAAAAATAATGTTATAATAAAATATTGTACCTGATCAAATTAATTGAATAAATAAAGGAAAATAACACAGAAGCTTCATATATTAGGTGTAGGCATAAGTTTCAAACCATTTTTTCACCTTTTTTTTACCTGCATTTATATGAAAGATGGCAAAAAGTGATTTCCAATAATGGATATGTTGTTGATGACTGATTTTTTGAATCCCTGTCGTAAAAAAATATATTACCTTTTTAATAACATTTAGTTTTTAAAAAAAATGGAATAAAACTTATGCTTACACGTAATAAAATCATATCCCAAACCCAATGTATTTCTTATGTCGTTATAAAATGAACTTGAGAATGTTTTAAACAAATTTTAATATTTTGTTAGTCCTCCTTTGAGTTTAATCAAGCAATTTATGCGACCGGGTTGGTTTTCAATACATTTATTAATCACAATCAATATTTCATGATTACAGGCGTCCAATAAACTTTCAAAGAGTTCTTTTTTTGTTATATTAAATTTTCCACCAAAAAACAGAATAATTTTTAATTAGATTTTCAAATCGATCAAATTGTTAATTTTTTATTTAAATAACGATAAAATATAACAATATTGAATTTTTATAAAACAATTTTACGGAAATTAAATCTATAATTAAATATTAAATTAAATCAAAAAAATATAAAATGAAACTAAAGCCGCATCATGCGATTTGTATATTCAGATCTTTTTCTATTAAAAAACTGAAATTAGAGATATTCAACATTGTGATAAAAATAAATAAAATTAAAAAAATATTTTCCAGCAAATTTGATGAATTGTAAGCAAAATGTATTCATAAAAAGTTTCAATTTCATTCCTGTTATATGCTGAATGAGCGGCAGTTTCAGATATATTAAAAAGTTCAATTTTTGTTAACTATTTTAACAAATATTATAGTTTATGAAGCTAATAAATAAAATAAATATTTTATTTGGTTCTACAATTATTTGACCAATAATTTATGCAAAATTTCATTTCAACAGATATTGATATTGTCCAATGAAATTTCGGTGTGAAATCATTAAAATCAAACTATTATTATTAAATATAGAAAAAAGGTTTTATTAGTTTTTCTATCTTTACCCATGATCATCAGAGGCCATAAGCCAAAAGTCGTCGATTATTAGGACTCAATCATACATAGAGTTGAATGTTAGATTCGGAAGAGATTGGAACCAAATGGAAAGCTCCTAGTAGAGTCAGTATTTCAGACCATCCACCAACAACGGTGATAATTAAGCAGAATAGTCGTGATCCAAATTTTGCTCGAAAAAAGTCAAGAAACAGTTCTATTTCATTTAAAGATTTTCCAAAACTTCTTAATAAAACTCGCACTAGTAAGCCCGTAAGAGGTGTGATCCAAGTGTTAATTTTCATATTGATTTTGTAAAATTTATTTTCGCTTTCATAATAAAGTAATATTTTCAGGAGAAGGATTCCCATGTCTTGTTCTGGCCAGATTGGAGGCAAGATTTTTTTTATTTGAAATATTATCCATCATGTTTTTTTTCATATATATAAAAATTGAAAACAAATTAAGCTTGTTCGATCAAAGAAAAATGTTCAGTTGAATCTATTGATCAATTTTCATACATAAAACATAAAAAAATTTTTGAGATCAATTTACATTTTCTCCGAAATGAATATGACCCAAATATATGATTATTGTATCAATTTAAATAATTAACGTTGTGTATACTTGCTAATTAAATATCTCAACATTTAGGTAAGTAATAATTTGTTTTAATAAACTGATGTACAATATAAAAATAATAATTAAAAACTAAAAATAAATGATAATTGAAACATAGATTGAAAAAATATTTATATTTTCTCTTCGGAATATTAATCTGATAAGATTCTGCAACGGAGATGTTTTTAATTTCTAGATTTATATATTATTAGTTATATTTGTAGAAAGATTTTTTAAAAATATATATTTCAAATGATAATATTTTTCTGTATATTGTACCCTTTAATAAAAATGAATGAATGTGTGTGTGTATAAAAAATCTTAATCATATTTTAATATAATATTTCTATGCAAAATAAAATAAAACAATTCTCTTTCAATGTTATATAACTTTCAGTCTCATTGCAGAATAATTGTCTTTATTCTTTCACCTATAAAATCGCAACTTTTATTTTGAGTTTATATTTTTCATTATTATGACTTGATTTAGTATTTTTATAAAACTTAGAATAATTATTTCATTAAAATAGAATTATTTTATTTTTTAAAAATAATTTTATATTTAATAATTTTATATTACTTATGAATTTGATAGATATTCTCCTTCTTTTGGATCACTGAATTTATTAATTTTAAACTGATAGAACATCTGAAAAAAGAAAGATCAAGACATTCTTGTGAATTTGGAGACAATGTTAACGAAAATTGCAAGAAAATAATTCAATCAGGGAAGAAAATAACAACTCGAGATATACTAACCCGATCAAATGTCAGCAATATGCTTTAGCAGCTATTTAAATATTTTTTGGTACAGTCGAACTCGCTTAATGTCATGTCATCCGTTCCACAGAAAACAATGATAATAAGCGGGTCATGATATTAACAGGGCAACGGTTAATATCATGGTTCGGGGTAATAACCGATATAAGGTTGATGTTGTATTTTTAACTGATACTGAGAATGAAAATTATAAAAGCAACTAAATTTTATTTAGACATCTGAAATAATCCCGTATCAAGTGTTAATTGGCGCGTTGTGGTGGCATTTTTCATAATCGTTTTGATGAATTTGATTTTCTATTTGATTAAAGTGTTTCCAATCCCATAATCCACTCTTTGAGAAAATTTTACAAATATTTTCTAAGGATTCTAAACCTATTTGTTTGTTGATATTTATTGCAGAAGTTTCTGATTCTGAATCGTCATCAGACACGTTTTTAACAATCTGCTACAATATCCACACACACTATAGCTCAATCAGTATTAATATAATTTTCAAAATTAAAGTCCAAGTCATTTGTATTAAATGTACTTGCATCATTTGGTAATATCTCATCATTGTCACGACAGAAAGCAGTTTTGAATAGTAGAATACTGCTAATTATTTCCCACGATTCTTTTAGTATATGAAGAGAAGACAATAAATCAATTTTACGACACAATTAAATTGCAGAAAATTTTTCTATAGAATCGATAATTACCAACAGCTTAATGAGAATTAGACACCTATAATTACACTTTAAGTTATGTCTTATTCCTTGATCACATGACTGAATCAAGGAAGTGACATTTAGAGGTAAAAATACTAACTAAATGTAACATGGTATAAGTTTGGTATGTGCAAAGCAATTATCTATAATTAGAACAATTTTCAATTTTTTGCAATTGGTTTTCAGTGCACCATGACATTAAACGGGATCGACTGTATTAGGAAATTGAGTTCCAGACTTATTCCTTATTTCCTAATAGGTGAAATGCTTGATAATCGTTTTTAGTATTGTTAATCAAACTATGGATATTTTTAACTAAAGAGTATCCACAATGAAAAGCAGTCGTTACAAAATTAATATAAAACCTATAATATAGAGTTTCGTTTTACAATTCCCCAATATTTTTCTATTGATCGGAGTTCTGGGCAGTTATGAGGGTTGATTTATCGAGGAACAAATTTAAAATTATTTATATTGTACTATTCTTATCTATCTTTAGCATAATGAGAACTTGTGAGATCGGGCCAGAACAAAGTAAGAGAGTCATGTTTATTAATAAAAGGCAACAGACATTTTTGAACGCACTTTTTGATGTAAATTTCGTAATTCATTGTTCTAGTATCACTTTTCATCATGGAGAGTCTTTATTATGAAGAGATTTTCAAAAATAATAATTGAGAATAAAAGAACATTAATTTTATAATTTAGAGTAAAAATATGCAAATGAGTATGGCTAACAAGTGCTGAAATTTATAATATTATGACACAGGTGGCTGATATTGATAGTGTTTTGGTAACATATAAAAAGTAGTACGCACTAATCACACTGTGGGATTGGTGAAGATAAATAAAATATATAATTGAATTAATTAATGAAGCTGAGAAAATATGCAATTGCTAACTTATAGATTGTCTAAGAAAATTCAGCTTTTCACAAAAGTGTAGTATCATGTTGTACAATTACCTGTTGTGAGTTTGATCATCTGATCCATTTCTTATAGTTTTGATCATTCTCCTTTCGATTTCTACATATTTAATCAGTTGAAAAAATGCCTAAGAGTTCACGAACATCACATTGAAGTCAGCATAAAGCAACAAGTGAAATTTTTCTGCTATGTGAATTATTCATAAAATATCTTCAGTGCAGTTTCTATTAGTTAAATTTATCGAATGATATAACAAGTGTTACAACAACAATGCTGAAATACAGAGAAATATCAATGCTGGGTCATTGATGTCACAATATATTTATGAAATCAAGTTTGGAGATTTAGCATTTACAAAGTCAAAATAAAAGACTTTCATAGAACTTAAATCTTTTTCTGAGATGACTTGAAGACTTTATTATGCATCGCAATATGCTGATCACAAAAATTATACTTTTATAGCAGTCTATTTTGTCTGGTTTTTGATTTTTAATGATTTTCTTAGAGTATTTTGGTATTTATAATTTAAAGTAATCTATATTGATTAAAAATCAATTCACTTAAAAATTGTTAACGTAATCCCATATTTGAGTTAATTTTAATGAAATAGCACACCGGTGATGGATCAATGATTCAAACTGTTTCTGTTATATCTGTGGGGAATATGTCATCAAAAATTACAGGATGAGCAAAACTCCAGTTATACAATATATGTTTAGAACATATTTCAGAGTAATAATAAACGACTTGTATGGCATTTTCGGTTCTCATATTGTATGGAGACAATATTCTTCACATGTGTCCATGTTTTCAGCAGGTAAGATAAGTAACTTATCATCCAGTACACCGAGGGAGGAAAAAATCTATGACGATTGCAATTTTTGCTCTGTCTCAGGTTTTCACAAGAGGTCAAAAAAGCATATTGAATATCCAGAATTGATACTCTCATCATATAAAAAAGATGATGTTACAACGGTTCCTTATATTAACAATGAAATATCAGATGTGATTATTGAATATTTAAATCATGATGATAACAATGAGGAATTGGAAAATGATAATTGCAATGAAATCAGGCAACATGAATTGGATACTTTTGTTCATTGGGTTGGGTTATTCAAGGAAGATGCCACTAATGCTAAATTTACTCTATAAGGGAAAATGTTATTGTAGATTTTAGATGGTACTTGGTTTTATAGACCATAAGTAGAAAAAATAATTTATAAGACAATAGCTATTTCTTATGAGATTGATTTTGGCAACTTCTTGGACCAGGTATAAAGGGAGCTTATATTATATTTTATTACTGAAGTAAAAGTAAAAGGATTATAAAAGAAAAAATGCGAAAAGAAAAAATGAAAAATAATAATTTACTTAAAATTTTTCGGAGGATTCTATGGAAAATATGGTGATGTATTGTATAAAATAAATATTTATGTCATCAGAAGTGTATTGGAAAGCAATTCTTACTATGAACAATGATAAAAAAGCAAAGTAAATATTTTCCTAGGCACCCACCTGCTGTTGTAGAGTCCATAGGCAGTGAGATGAATGAAAATGAAAAAACATTTAAATAAAAAAAATTCTTGAATCTTGCTTTTTAATTATATTGATTATTAATCTCCTTTTGTCTTTATTTCTTTGTTTGATTTTCTTTTATTTTTATTGCTCTTTAGAAAATACCAATAAAAGATTTTTCGTCCGAGGTGCGAGCAACTTTAGATGTAGAAAAATTTCTAAAAGAAGTTGTTCTGATACTTGATATGGAAGCTAATGATGTCGACAAAATCGTTGAGAATCTTCTTCGACAAATGTACCCAATAGCCATGGACTCTTCTGTTTATCACATGGAAACGTTCATTAATGATGCGAAAAATGCTTTGTTTATGAAAGCTCATTATGAAAACTTTTCATGTAAGAATTTTAAAATATTTAGAGCATTTTTGGATTTTTATTTTTTTAAAAAGACCTAACTATATAAATTTAATTAAGTACTTTAACGGGCTAGAGAAAATTTTGAACTCTAAATTAGTAAAAAATAAAATAATTTCTCTTGTAAGATTTTAATTGGTTTATTATCAATTTAATATGTAATATTAAAATATTTTCCTGTAAAAATGTTTGAAACATATCATGACGACATAAGAAATATCGTTTTTTCAATTTATTAATGTTAATATTTTGTTTTAATATATCAAAATCATTTTTTTCTGAGATTTTATGAATTGAGTTTAACGTCAAATGTTAAATTTATTAAATGTATCAAATCTGTAAAGCTGACAGACAAAATATTGAATGAAGATCACATACGACATTGTATTATTTACGAATTTTATCTTGATAAAACCTAATCAAAGATGTCATGCTGTTGAAGTCAGGAAATGTCTGAGATGATAGAAATTTTTATAACAGATTCTCCTAAACTGGACAAATCGCTATAATGCATAGTGACGCTATATAGGCATCGACTGAATAAATAAATATTAATTTGAATCGGTTATTAAGTGTTGTTTTTATTTACAATTCAAATTTAAAAAATAAACTGTGTGCGTTAACAATTGTTAAATTCTCTACTTCATGGTAGCAATTTATTAGGATTTTCAAATTTCTTTTTAATAATTTAAGTTCGTTTTTTAATAATATATAATACCGTTGTTTTAATTTGGCTATATTGTCTATAATAAGCAAGACTAATAATAATCAACAATGTCAAGTATAAATAATAATTGAAAAAATTATCGTATTAATTTATTAACGTATTTAAAAATAAATCAACTTTTCATATATGACACTCATATTCGGCATTGAATGATCTATTAGTTTAAACGGGTATCAAATGCTAATGTTTTCACCAAAATATCAACAATGTTTAAAATGAAATGTTCGCAAATGTCAAAAAAGGTTCGACTGGTTTCGCATGGTAATCTCAGTTTGGAGGACAAACCACGTTGACATTGACAATCTGCGATGGATAATGATGTATTAAAAGCTATCATCGAAACAGATCCTAGACAAAGATTAGAAGAATTATCAGTTCTAGTAAATTTTAGTGTCAGAAGTGTATGGAACCAAATAGCAGAGATACGCAAAAGCAATAAGTGGGGTGTTTGGGCTTATACTGGTTTACTTCCAGAATAGAAGAATAATCGAGTTCAAATCTCTCACTCTTTATTCTTTCAACATTTAAAGAAACCATTCTTCAAATGGAATGTGACTGAAGATGAAAAGTGGATAATGTATTAGAAATCACGTAAAAATATCATTGGTTATCTCCAGCCAAAACCCATGTACCAGTAATGAAAGCAGGACTACATATAAATGTCTTATTGAGTATCTTCTGGGATTTCAAAGGATTAATTCACTTTGGATTATCATAAATGGGTCAAAAAATAAATTCCGTTGTATATTGTAAGATTCTTTACCGTTTGAGAGATGCATTAATTGTGAAACATTCTGCATTAATCAACAGAAACAAAATAATTTTTCATCAAAACTGGGCTAGATCACATGCTGCAAAAGTGAAGTAGCAAAAGCTAGAAGTCTTTCAATGGGTAATAATATCTCAGTCTCCATATAGCCCAGACATCGCGCTTTCGGATTAGTATTTGTTTCGATCTTTACAATATTTCCTTCGTGGAAAAAGGTTTGACAGAATTCGTAATATTGAAACTGCACTGACTCATTTCTTTAGTCAAAATCCCAGTCCTGTTATGGAAATGTCATCTAAAATTTGATCAACGTTGAGAAGGGGATATAAATAACAGTGGAGAAGATATACTTGATTGATTTCGTTTTGTTATTTACATAAATAAATTAAAATTTTCTAAAAAAAACTAACTTTCAATTCGAAACCCCTAATATAAAATTTAATTAGTTTTATTTAAAGCACTTAAATATTTTTTTAATAAAGTATTTATTAGAACCACATATATACCTTTTAGATTGATAACCTTGTTATTTTTCAGGTAGTCATTCTTTCATCAGCTAAAATTTCCTTGGATATTTTACCAAATAGTTTTTACATTCGATACATAGAACACAAGTTTACCCTATTCTGATTCCTAAAAGATTTAAAGAAAATATAATCTTACGGTGCTAGTGAATACAAAATTCAATCAAGATACTTGTAAAGAACTAGAATTGGAAGTCTTACCTCATCCGCCATATTCTCCAGACATCTGATTTCCATTTATTGAGATAGATGACACATAGACTGTCGGAACAGCGCCTTCGCAAATATGATCAAATCATATTTTGGCTAGATAAATGGATTTTATATAAAGAAGAAAATTTCTTTTACAATGGATTTCACAAGTTATCAGAAATTTGGACTAAAGTTATAGCGAACGATGAGAAATATGTATAATATAATTGTTTTGTATCTTTAAAATAAATGCAATTTTTTTAAAAAATCCACAGAATTAACTGCTACACCTAATATTTTGAAATCCACGAAGCTTTTTTAAGTGAATGGAAAAAGAAGTCAGAAAGATCAAGATCTGGACTTTATGTAGTTTCCTAACAGTTCAAGGTCCCAATTTACGACATTGGATATGGAAACAACGCTTGCCTGCATTGGTGAGCTGTAATCTAAATAATAAAGTTTGAACAGTCTATTCCTTTGTCGCAGTTTTCTTATCCTTTGCATAAGGTTGAGATAATATGAACTATCTCTTCTCAGTTCGATTTCAATTTTTATCAAATCAAGGTAGAACTGAAAGAAAAAAGATTTCCATTAATTAAATTATTATTATTACATAATATTTTAATTAATAAATAATATTGTTAAGATAAATAAAATATCAATAAAGAAATATTATTTTCATCAAAGTTTATCAAAACTATAAATTATATAAATAAAAAAATTAAGTATTAAATTGAGAATTAATTGATTAATTTCTGAAAAATATATTATTTCATTTTTTGAAAGTGAAACCAAGTTCACGCCGAATTCAGCAATTAGAAATATAAAATAAATTATTTTCTGTTTTAAAATTCTGAGTTCAACAAAAGTTCCAGCAAAAAATTACAATTATTTCATTACTTTTTGTCATTGAAGGCAAGGGCTAAGTGTAAATGACATAATTTGTCTGGCTTCATTCAGGATTAAATTTCTGTATGATGGATAAAAATTTAGAACATAAGTAAATAAATAAATTCAAAGGAAACCAACATATGAATTAGTTATTAATAAATTCCACATAATTTCCATTAATTTTAGGGTTATTAATATTTGTTATATTGAATAATAATATATTTAATTAATAATATTATATCGAATTATTTTTTATTATTTATATTCAATATTTTTGAAATTTATTAATTTGATTTCACTTATTTGAAATTATTCAAAATCACAGCATTATTGTGTAATTATATTAAATAAAAATAAATAATTTGTTATAAATACTTCAATAATTTAATGTGAAAAAATATGGTTCATTCGGTTAATTTTTATTTGTTAAATTTATGAAATAATTATGTTATTTATTCCAAATATTGAAACAAGCGTTAAATATTTACTTAAGGAATAAAAATAGTGACTATACTATTAAGAATTTGTAATATATATA